>JAQGBH010005183.1:0-14878 GCA_034698265.1 Sminthurinus aureus | reverse complement strand
CTGGCTAAGAGAAATGGCTATTACTCTGGCTAAGAGAAATGGCTATTACTCTGGCTAAGAGAAATGGCTATTACTCTAGCTAAGAGAAATTGCTACTACTTTGGCTAAGAGAAATGGCTACTACTCTGGCTAAGAGTAATGGCTATTACTCTGGCTAAAAGAAATAGCCATTAAAACCTGACTCGGACCGTGACGCCACCGGATACGGGTTTTATGAGGGGTTAGGATAGCAAGTTTAAAATGACAAATGACAATTCTTTTTAAAATTAATGAAATGAAAAATTAAAACTGTGATTCATACATCATACACAATACTAAACACACGCCGTAAAATTAAGGGAGAAAAAGTTTGCAATTATTCAATCATTTTTCATTTATACGATTAAAATGTTATCAGCTATCAGCTATCAATGATGAACACATGACACATTCAGAAAACAGAAAAGCTATACGACTAAGGACTTAGGAATCAGGACTAAGGAGAAAAAACATCGTATTCTGTCCGTCTTGGTCACCAGTCACCACAAATCACACACTACACACAACAAAATCCATAATCTCTCAACTTTCAACAACGCGGAATAAAATTCTACAATGAATAAGTGAAAAAAACACATGTGGTTAAATAGTTGCCAAGTGTGTGAGAAGCCGGCTGCGGGCTGACAAAGCTTTGACTTGTCAAAATAATTAATTATTACGCTCAACGTTCAACCTAATAAAGAAAAAAAATCCACACATCCATGTTTAATTTTTTATCTAGACAAAATGGACGGAAGATATCTGTGTAGCAAATAGCTAGCGTATTTTATATTTTACTTCGGCTTCATGAGCGTAGTACTCGTCGATTATTATGTCTTGTGATTAAACATTATAAGCCTAATGCCGATTGATAAGCTCCTACACCATACACATAAACTGCATCTACAATCTACATTTGATATTTGATATACATGGTTTTTATCAGCAAATCGATGACATGAACCAGTTTTACGGGTCTCTGATTAGTGATTAGTGATTAGCATATACATAAGTATACAGAAGAATAAGAGTTTTGGGGAGTGAATTTTCAATTATTTATTCATTTTGACTTTTTTCTACAACCCCAGTTAAACACACGGTTCATGCATAATCTATTTAAATTAATTTTTAGGCACTGTCAACTGTACATTTCATTCTGAAACAAAAGGAGTCGACAATGTATTTTGTATTTTTTTCAATCCCTATTCCTATTGCCGTTTGTGATTTACAGATCTGTTAATTTGGCAATTGACAAGAAAGAGAACTGCCATCATTTTTTATACATGCATAACGATAGAAATGATTTCAATGTGTCGGTTCTAGGTACGTCATAAGTCGAACTAAACTATTGAAAGAAATGACTTTTTAAATGCATGTGGTATAGATTCATGAATTGAACTAACTTCAGATTCCAGTGACGGTGGAAGGTGGTAAAGTGTAATAAGTTTATGAAATTACAATCTCAGGTCAGGTTTTGTGGCATTCAAGCGTAAGAGTGGATTGTAGTTATGCACAACCCATCATGCTTTATGACAAGTGACACTGAATAGTACGAAATAAAGATTGATGAAATTTAAGCCTCTACACTCTACACGGAACTGTCTCGAAGGAACTGATATGTGATTAATATGTACAGATTACAGATTGTAGACGCATAGTGCAAAGAACAAGAGGGAGGAAACCGCTTCAGGTAAAGTGTCAATTGTCGATATGGATTGTTCTCCAGTCTTTTGTAGATATATTGGACAAAGTGGTACTTACATTTGAGATTTGAGATATTTTGTTATTTGAACTATGAACCAACATCATTAATCATTAATGGATTAATAGATCTCATAGTGACTTTGTTCATCATACTGAATACTGATACCAACTACATACTACGTTAACCATTGGTATAGACGTAATGTTATTCAAGATTCAAGATATAACACTGAATGCTGAGACTGCACAGCACTTTCTCTCTTTCTAATTTCTAACCTTGATTTTTTAATTCAATTTATTCTTGATTCTTGATATGACATTTATTATTTGTTTATGCTTCTAACTTCTAACTTACAAGATAGTTTGTTCATGTAGTGTTATTATTGTGACTGACTTTTAGTTTTATGAGCGGATAATGAACAACTTCTTTTAATAGATTGTACATTGTACATACCTACAATTTGAGGAAATTATCATTTAGAATGCCATATTCCGAATGCAGGACAACTGACAAGTCACAACTCACCTGTCAATCCGTCATCATCATCGAAAATATCAAGATCATCTCATGAGAAATGTGGATGGATAATTTAGCTTACTGATCGACTGAACGAGTTTCAGGGCTTATCTATATACACATGAAACAACAAGTTACAAGTTACAAGTAACAAGTAGACGAGAGACGATAGACGAATATGACTCAGTAGCAAGCGAGAATGGTTTGTTTTGGTTACCTCCTCTTCTTCACACTTTTCGCATCTCGCACACAGCCCATTCAGTTTTCTGTATTCAGTATTCAGTCATTGCCATTGCCAGAAATGAAGTTAGTGCTGTCACTTGTTTGTCTTGTCTGTGGTCATTCAATATTCTATAACCTATGCACTGTGCACTGTAAACTGTACATATGTAACATGTACGACTTTGGTTTCTCAAATGAACACTTGCCAGACTTTTCCCTGTTAGATTGGTTTGATTTCAATTACAATTTTGATCTGATGAACTCTGAACTGCATTATAATCTTTTCACAGACGTACTTATGTCTTGTGTTTATAATTTTTTCAAACCTCCCCCTGCCTTCTGTCTTCATAATACATAATGTATTTTTTATATTTATATAATTGATGAATATTATTGCACTGTGGAAATTGATTTGTAGATTACAGGTAGGGGATAGGGGATATTAAGATAGCCACAGAAATACATAGAATATAAATGCACACTTGTATCATAACTCCAACCTCCAACACAAACCTCAGGTTACAAACAATAAAAATGGAAACGGAGAATGACTGTAGTTTATCACATTCTTCGTACTTTTTACTTCTATACTTACGAATACGGTTTCTACATATATACAATATACATATCCATATGAAATGCATGTGGAGATGCAGAAATCAGAAATGAAATGACACAGTCATAAAAAATGATTGGATATCTTTTATCTTTATAAAATTGAATTCAATGCTCATGTTATACTGTGCACAGTACATACATATGTACTTACGCTCGTTACTACCATTTCGATATGCAGAAGACCATCCACAATTTACAATTTTGGTTCTCAGTTCTCAATATCAATTTTTCCAATAGAATCCTAAGTAAACTTACATAATTTTTAATGTAATGTGTGGGCTCATTTAACTTGTATAACTACACATGTTTTTTCTGTAGCAGACTTAATGTGGGTGTCCATTGACAATTGACAGCTAAGTTTATATATGATATCCATTCCACACTAATAAAAGATAAAATGATCTTATTTAAATCAATTACACGAGGGATACATAATACATCATGTAACGTGCATTAGTCGAATCATCATTTGTCTCATTATGAAATGACTTTCTTTGCCTTGACTCTCACACCTCTGAGTTTTGCTTTGTCATTTGCTCTTCAATCCTCAATCCTCGATATAAAGTATCGAACATACTTCTGCTGTGGATTGGATCTACTGCTGTGATTTGTGATTTGTGTTGACGATGCATCGCTGTGTGAACGATACAGAAATAATTATCAACTGTCAAACACTATTAATTCTTGTCTTTACACTCACTTTTGTCTTTGTACTTGTATTTGTAGTTGTAGTATTTAGCATGACGATTAATGAATTTTGACACATATGGCCATCATATTATCTCCTGCTGTCGTATTTTTTGATTTATTATTTTCTTTATACCTTTATTGATTTCTTAAAGGTGACAAATTTTTAATCTTCTTGTTTTGTTTCTCGAGTCTTGGGTGTACTTGTTTTTTATATTCTACTTAATATGCTTAATGTTTACCGGTGTCTTTTTTTGCCAATCATGAATCATGACAATCCAGAGTTTTCCAAACAATTTGTATTTTGTACTGATTACTGATTCCTGCTTCAGAAATCTTAGTTCAGTACACACTACACACTAAGCATAGTGTGTATAGTGCATAGTGTGTAGCATATCAACTTCTGCCTGTACTCATGCCCCATTGAAATTTATAGCTCGAAAATGCATTGAAAAGAGCGAGTTGGAGCAACCATAAAATAATTGTTCTTGATTAATTATTATTGACTTTATAGTTTATATTGCTATGCAAAAATCGTCATGATTCATGTTACAAATGAATTATTATGAAATAAACGATTGAAAAATTATTAGTTAATTACTACCCATATCCCATTTCATGGCAGCAAGGTCCATTTCAATATTCTGACAGTCAGTTGTGACTTGAATATGGAATCTATGATGATGATCGTTATAGATAAGCTTTCTTTTAGAACCAATAGATTATGAATTATACTCATCGCTCATCTAACTAAAAACTTCATATATACTGAAAACTAAAATTTCACCTGGTGTGGATATTATGCTTTTTTCTGATCTTGGATCTTAGAGAGCAATTCATGGCTTGCTTTATAAAGCTTATCACAAAAATAATGGCATTAATTATTTGTTTGTTGAGCATGAAAATTTTTCCATCTAAATCAGATTCTATCGTACACGAGCAATAAATTGTAGATTACTTTTAAAGTTAGTAAAATTTATGAATAAATTTGACTGTTTTCTAAATTGCAATGCCGAAGACGTGATCTCCATGTTCTACCATGCTTTTGAATGTCACTCGACATGACCACAGGTACAGATCCCTACTCGTTTCTGAGTCTGTGGAATAGGTTTATTTCCATATTGTTTTGCTATGTAATTTTGTATTCTGTGTATAATATCAAATCTGGGGTAATAAAGGAATATAAGCAATTCGCAATAAATGCATGTGCATATTTAATATTTATGGACTTAAAAAAGTGCATCATAATCGTACCATATACATTATGCAGTAGACACTAAAATTGATTATATCGTTATACTTGTAAGTCTTTAGCAAGTACAAATGTCTTAACAAGTGCATACTACGCGCATATTGCACATGATACGCGTCTGACAGTGAGAATATTGAGCTGTCAACGTCTGTAAGTAGTTGCAATAACGACGACTACTCTACTCTTACTGTTTCCATTGTACAATTAAATATTACATGTATAAAGAGCAAAGAGTGTTCCCTCCATCATAAACAAAATGAATACCTCCTACAAACTTGATTAATCTTTAAAAGTGGCATACACTTGAAGCTTGAAGACCTGAAGTCAGAAACGAAACGCTGAAGTAAAAAAATTGTATGAAACGGAAAATGCATCAAAAAGCTTACTTGTTCCCATTGAGTAATTTTAGACTTGAAGAGTAGAGTCAAGAGTAAAACTGTAGAACTTGATATTTGGTATTTGATATGGTTCACTTGAAACTCGAAACAGCATCATTGGAATTATGCATAATGCGTAGCTAAAATGTAATGCATTTTGATTTTTGATGACGTTGAAAAGGAGGAGTAATTCGGCAACAAAACTGCAATTATCATACTGTAATGATTTGATAAGTATTTGATGTTTATCTTTGAATACGATGAGATAATAATTATATCTTTGTATAATTAGTAACTTTATCGATCTCATTATGAAGTCAGATGATGATTGATCGATGAAACAGATTGGAGATAAAGTATAAAGTGATATTACCTATGATCTACCTATGATTTAGAGTTTAGAGTGCAGTTGAAAAGGTGGAACTGATTAATAATCTTAATACCGATGAAAGGGAAACTTGGGCATCTCATCGAAACAATTCATTCATGCATACATAATTACCGTTCTCAACAGAGTTTAAGCATAATTTAGCTACTTAAAATGGTAATGTGATGCTATAAGCATATCATGTAAAAGAAAGAACGAGCATCCGTACAGAGTACAGATGATTGTATAATAACAACAGTAATGGTTAAAAGCATTGTTAAATATTTTTTATGCATTGCTCTAGACTCTAGACTCTAGCCTCTAGAGTATTATCATATGAAGCTAATTTGTAAACAAAACTGAATGAACACAATCAATTTGATAATCAGCTGTCGATAAGTCAAATAAAACATATCCTTATGCCTCTTCGTACACAATAAGACAACATAACTTATCTAGTCACACATGTGCAGAATACAAGTTCAGCTTATGTACTTATGTATAAAAAACAGAAAACGACTTGAAGTAGACATTTTAATGCACAGACAGATGGATGGATGGACAATATGATAATGCATCCGATTGCTCTTGTTCTTATTGTTGGTGTTAGAAGCAGATTTTTTATACAGCGGCTCTTTCTTTTCATACGACCATTATTCTTGATTCTTGATTCATCATCATCGTATTATTCAGTTAGTCACTTGAAACTTGAATCTTGAATAATGCGCTTTTGTATGTGCATGCTTTAACATGTACAACAAAAAAAGAACATTGAGGATTTTGGACTAACTACAAACTACAAGTAAGTGTCTGGATGCAGGTTTACTTTTTCCTCTAGAAATTTCTAGACTCTAAGCTCTACACACTAGACAAAGTCCACTGCAGGATTTTTCCTAAGCTCGAGGGAAAAAATACAGAACAACCTCTGTAACAATACAAAATACAACATACAACTTCTTCATCGTAATAACTAATAACAGTCATCAATAACATTCTACAGATCAACAATCAATCAATTATTACACAGAATACAAAACATGGAACAATCTGTATCAAAAATTTAATAGTTCAAGTTAAACAAGTGCATATAACATCTTAATCTGTCTCACATCAATAATCAATATGTATCTTTTCCATTTTCCACTTTCAATCTTCCAGAGGAATTCATAATTCATAGTCCATTAAGTATTAATTCAAACGTAGTACGTACAGTGTGTATTCAAAGGAATTTGTGTACACTGTGTATTTAATACTGTATTATGCTTACTTTCTGAATTTATACGTGCACCATCCACAATCCACTTTCAATTCGTTCTTCTTTCTATTCCCAGTCATTGACATTTGCCATTTTTCATTTTTTCGCACTACAATGGCGCAATAAGAATTGGCCTAATGATTTACATCCCAATTATTTAAAAATATGGATCATAGATTGTAGTTGTATACCAACAACTCACATATATGCATCACTAACCTTTCAAAACTTTTGATAAAGTACACTTATTTTTCATGTACATACTATATAATACACATATAATATGCAAACAGCATGTGAGTATGATACAGATTACAGATGTAGTTCAATATGCATTTATTTGGACAGTTTTGGATGAATGATTTACAATTTTCAACTGTATGTTTATTGTCACTTAACTTAACTTTGCATTAATTGGTATTCTACATTTAGTGTGTATTTTATGAGTAATTGGTGAGATAAATTGTACTTTCAACAACAGACACGTAGAATAAAATGTATTGCAAACAATAAGAACTATGAACTCAACTACTGACTTAAGGTTTGCAGAAGCTAAAACTTAGATCCTAGGCGGACGCAAGAAACTATTGCCGTAGTTTGATGGAACTGTATTCCTGTAGATTACAATGATTTTATGGGTTTTGTTTTGTCCTGAGCATCAAGGTAGGCATATTTAATATTTACACTGCAGGTAATAATCAAGCTCAGTTTTGAGATTTAGCAGGTAAAAGAGGAAAGTGTCAGCAGTCAGCACCCAGCACCGACAAGTATCAGTGTACAGAATGTAAAATGTGAAGTGTACAGTGTACACGCTTACACATAATAAGATGAACAGTGTTTATCTAATAGGTCGTAGTTAATGTGTAATACGTAATTTACTGTCAACAATATTGTATTTTTTATTTACAACTTATTTTGATCAATTTACAAGGTTTTGAATGAAACATTGACTTTTGACTACACCAATTTAATAACCAACTGTTGCTCGTAATATGTTCATAATTGATAATATGTACAAGTTTAATTTTTATCGCTTCACTTGGTTAAAAAATGCCGTTGATTGTTGATTGGAATACGGCATACAGTGTACAGTGTACAATCTTTGCAACTCTAGACTCTAGACTAACACCATTGACACGAATGTCCATCATACAATACAAGTTACAAGTTCAAAACATAATAATATATGATTGTAGATTGTAGTGTTACAAAAACAAATTCATATGTAAATATGTAATGTAAAAGCGATAAGAGGTTATACAAAGGGAAATGGCAAAAAATCTCCCTGAAGTGCATAAAAATAAAATAGTTTATGATAATTATGTAAATGAGTACCAAAGGTGAAAATCTGAAAACTGACGTATAATGTGCGCATAAAATGTTATTAAATTTTCTACAACATTTTATACTCTTGTTTAGAATTCAGCATGAATAGACCATTTTTTGCAAGAGATTTTCCATGGACATGAAGTTGAGAGGAAATGAAGGAAAAATGACAAGGCAAATAACAAGGACCATATCAAAAGAAAAAAAAAGCTTCAGCAGTCAGTTCCTATAAATACATATGTGATAATGTGATAGTGTGATAATACTACACACATTACAGAAGAATGCATTTATTGCGTGCTCAGTGTGCTCACTGAACAGTGAGCACCCTTTGTATAACGCTGTACTCATGCATTGACGTGCCAAATATTGAATGCAGTTTTTCTTATATATACATTTCAAATTGTGCATCACAAATCAAAACATAATCGGTAATCATTTATCCATAAAAAAGTTAACAAGGGTTCATCCTCATTCGGACTTGAAATTAAAAGTGAGGCGTGCAAAGTACAAAGCATAGGAACGAGAACAAGAGTTTGTGTTTTGTGTGAATGATTATCACTGATCACTGACTCATGTATAAAGTGCAAATACATAAACAGATTCCTGAACTACAACCACGTACTGCAGGTACAATGTGCAATGTAAACACCAAATAGTTTCTTACGTATATTTACGAATGGAGTGTGACTCCTTAAAAGTATTACAATTTATTTATTGAATCTGTTATGGGTAGCAAAAGACAACCTTAAACTACATGATAATATGACATGTGTTGTTATGAGACACATAAAAACACACAGATGCTGTCCTCTGTTTTTATCTATCACCGTGTGTTTGTGTGTATGAAATGAAAAGTATTAACAGCATTTAAGTATGACTGTGTATTGTGTATATATTACAGATTACAGGTAGGTCTCGTCAAAGTATGGACAAGAGACAAGTTCTACATGTAAAAAATATATAACAATATAGTGAATCAAGTAACCAAAAACTTTTTGAAGAGAACCACGCCCGTCATTTTATTTCATATCTCATCTCTTTCTCATACTCAATTCAACTAAAGATACATTTGAGACGGACTAAGAAAGAGAGAGAGAGACTGAGAGGGAGAAAGAGTACACACTACACACTACATTCAGCCACGTTTACCCACAATTACAAATCATAATAATAAAATGCAAAATTTATAATACTCGATGAAAGAGTCAAGTCCTAACGTTTGCTATACCGAATACAGATATACTGAACCACAATACCCATTATTATTATTACTACTACAATTTACAATCAATAACAATCAACATCATAGTAATGTTATATAACCCTACAGTTAAATTGAACACTCAATTACACACATTTATCATTATTGTGTATACGTGCGTCCGTGTACGTTCAACGTTCATTGATATGCACTATACATTATACATAATACATACTACATACACGTGTGTATTTAGTATTTAGTGCTTGCCGATTGCTGATGTAATAGTCTTCACAATTTTGAAATTATTATCAATTTCCATTTCCATTTCTTGTATTTGTATTTTACCTAGGTAGAATGTTGTTAGTAATTAGTAATTACCTATACATTATTCAAAGCATTCAAAGATGAACGGCTTCAGAAGATAAGAAAATCTGTACTACCCGAAAGAGCATATTAAAAGTACTCTTAGATTCCACAAATTTCTCATCCTGTTTCTCTTGGACCATTTTTTTTTTCAGTAACTCTGCTCACAGTTTCAGCACTAACCGCGTTCTTGCTAGTAAATTAATACCTAGTTAAAAACGTACATACGTTGAATGAGTCAGAAAAGTTAACCTCCCAATAGTCAATACCTTGGATTTTTATGATAACCTAATGAAATTTTAGAATGATTTGCATATACACTACCTTGGTTATCGACGATCGACAATCGAGAACCATATCTACTAAAAATTTTGTGAATGCTTTTATAGTCTACTGAGTGTCTAGTGTCTAGCGCCTACTAACTACTAATTTGCGTCAAAACAAGAGAAAGAACAACAAAAACGACAGATCCGCGCTCCGCATTTATGACATTGCCATACTTTTTTCAAGACAATCACGCTAATTTTAAATGCGATCTGCCTCTAATCTCTAGTACACCAGTTCAATTAAGTGCAACAACAATTTCATTACATGATGCACTATTCATTACAATGAGAATTCACCTTGATGAAAATATTATGCATTTTATCGTTACAACTGTTGTACATTGTACATAAAATATAAAATTACATAGTACAGTTAAAAACTATAAAATAACAGCAATTATTATTATTATTATTAATCAATTGCAATTTGTAAAAAAAAACATGGTCAGACTGTACAAGAAACATCTTACATAATAATAGATGTCCATTCCTAAAATAATATTCATATATACATACTCAGAAATCTTAGGACAAGTACAAAAGAGACGAGTACATGTTATTCACACCCAAGACATTGTATTATTGTGTGATTCGTTTTACTTGTACTTTACTGGTGTTTTACTCGTTTTAATTTGTAATGAATAATTCATCCAAGAATCGACAGTAAAAAAATGGACATTATTTAATTAGCTTCCTTGTTCACCTTTACTTTCCTTGTTAATCTAAGTTGTCATCATATTGTGTGTGTTTATATTAGTTTATACAGGGACTCGTATTTGTACTCATGTATCCATTTGAATTTTGAGGATGCAACTTCACCAGTCATATTGATATTTGAGATCATTTGAAGTTTCAATACAATGGTAGAGGGCACAAAATTGTATGTCTATCTATCTTCTATTCTACATATATACACCACATGTACAATATGTAAATAATTTCGGATGTGCACTTCTTTCAGTACGCATTACGCATACTTGACAAGAAAGAGTAAGATTTTATGTGCTCGAAGCAATTTTTTAAAGAATTAGCATAAAAATACGTCACGGGATATCCAATTTAGTTTAATTTGCTAAGGTTAGTATTTCAAAACTTTAAATCAAAACGATTTCATCTAGGAGTAAATAATAATATGCATTGTACATGGAGAATGCGAATGGAGAGCTAAAAGAGCAGAGGCAGATATCAATTGGTAATTCCTTTATTTGAGTTTATTGGAATTTATGTTTTTCATACTTCATACATGGATTGACTGCAAAGTGCGAGATTGTGTGATTCATAATATTCATATATATATATAATAATATTATACCTATGTGAAGAAACTTTGGGACCGGTTTCCATTCATCTCTTGTTCTCTTTTTTGCGTTGTCTTATTTACTCTCTCTTGAAATTATTTATGAACATTTTTGATGATTGAAATATCGATTTTATTCTTCTGTTATTGATTGTATCGTTATAAGTGTTGTCTTGTGTAAGTACTTGCGTACCTCTGCACTCTGCACTATATGTATAATAAAGTCAGTGTTCAGTATAACGCAATTGGGTTACCAGTTACCAGTCATCAGTCAATACTCAATACACATCCAATATAAAAATGGGCCATAAAATTTCTTAATACGTGTATATATATGCTTCTTGCTTGTCTATAAATAATGTGCTATATGCTATACCAATTTCAAAAAGGTTCTGAGATCATTTTTCCAGATTTCTTTCATATAAAAAATGTTGTTTGCATATAATTGTACGCCTTGAACACATGACATGAGTTGCTTGACATTACTTCTTTTATTCCATCTTTCCGCATAAAGTTCTTACTTACGCACAACAGTTTACGTTAAACATTACAGAGTAATGGAAAATGAAATTCCATTGTAATTTAAAGCTTCAAGATATGTACACTATATGTTTTAAAATACAAAAAATGTGGTATTTTAAAGCAATGTTTTCGATTTTTGCTTCATTGCCTGTGGGTACTAATCATTTTAAATGTGCACGCAGTACCTACGAAAATTTTCTGATTCCCCTCAGGAAACCAAAAAAGGTTAAGAAGGGTTAATATATGACACGAGGTGTATTTAAATGAATGAACATACTCAACAAGTACCTTGAAACATTAGGTTAGTATACGTAATGTAATATTTTCCATGTACATATCACAGACAATGTCAAATTTTAAGCCAATTTTGGATAAAAATAATTGAGTTTATGATACACAAACAAAGTGATTGCCAATACATCTTTACTGTTTCACTTATTTTGTATATCATGTTCTCTACATGTACACTATGTATGTATAGACCATTTACGCATCGAGAAGATAACCCTAGATATGCATAAGAATAATCGAAAATCCTCCGAGGCATTAGTTACATAAAGGGTGTAGTAGTGCGTAAACACCTTATAGGTAGGTAAACATCATTGAGCACTGAGCAGCATGCACTAAACATGGTATTCATCAGAATGGGTTTATGCCTACTTAAACGTCCTATGAATTGCCAGGAGCGTATATACATATTATATTATATATGCTATACATCAGTAATCAGTAAAATATTATGATTCAAAGTCAATTAAATATGCAAATGAGAAAATTCCATAATTACAATCATCGACATGGGACATTAGTTTTGAAATGAGACTCAATAATTAAATTAGTTGTGAAATATTGCATACAATTAAATAACAAAACTATTACATACGTACTAAAATTAAATACTAAAGGCAATAATTAGCTAAATTTGCAAAAAAAAAAAAAAGGAAGAGGAATGTGACACACAATTCGATGAATAATTTTGTGGTTTTTAATACAGACTAGAGACAAAAGTGCAGAACTACCTATACATACGAGAGATAAGTAGTAAGTTCTTTCCCTAATTTTAATTACGTGTGCACATTGCACATAAATAAACTATACATTCCTCGTACTAAAAACTTTTGGTTTTTTCTGAGTTATGAGCTAATGATAAGCATTTAAGTATAGGGTTGTATACATATAATAATTATTACAATTAAGTTTGTATACACTATACACAGGTAAAATTAGTGTCATACTTGGAAGAGTTGTAGATAAATGAATTACACATTAGTAATGATCAATGAAAGAAACATAAATTGTATTCTATGAATAAAAACCCTCATTCGTAAATAGATTATAAGTACGAACAATTTTTAAGCATACGAAATATGAAATAGTATGTGCAAGTCTTTACATAACAATAATAATTGTTGTTAGTATTAAAACAAACAAATAATTTTGACAGACAGGTAGACAGCTATCCACTGAGAAATTACTGTTTGAATCCAGAAGAACAATGATCAGGTATTTAGTTTGTTTGGGTATTTATAATAACATAAATAATTTATTGATTGCAGCCTACAGCGTGACAGTCCATAAGAATCAAAGAATTACAGGGATTATTAGTCAGATGATATATGTATGATTATGTGCATGTAGAGGCAGAAAATGAAACAGTGTTTCACTTTTAAATATCCTTATAAGTTTGTGTCTCGTGTCGGAGGTGTACTAGCTACTTGTTGTGCCAGTAATCAGTGTACACTGTATCTAGTATCTACATTCTACATGCATCCATGTATGTATATATTTAGATTTTAGATTTTAGATACATGTGAAGTCACAGATTGGCATTCAATTTTGCGTATTTCACCTTCATATGTGTACTGATGTAATCAAACTGTCATAAAACTCCTTTTTTATTGTAACTATACACTCACTCATAGACGTAAAAGAAGAAATGGCTGGTCAACACCCTTACGTACACAGTGCATCTTATGCTTTTTAATTAAATTTGGTACGCTAGTCTAACTTGATTTATGAGCTGACTTTTTCAACCACAAAAAGAAGATAAGGCGATAATATACATAATTATAATAGATTATGAGTAAACAATAATTTATTATTGTTCAGATAATTTGAACTTAATAAAAAAGATAAGCCATGAGGATGTCAAGCTCACATTTAAAGGATAATATCAGAAAATAAATGTAGAATTTGCTTGTCTATCCCTTTGAAACCCAAATGAAGTTGCAAGTAAACGTCAATCGTAGTGTTCATCAGTGATCTTATCAATAAAATAGTGAGAAAAGAATTATTTACAATCAGGTCCAGGAAGAAATTGAATCACAAAACGCCTCAATTCTTATTCCATTTCTGATTACTTTTACAGTATTGCATAGTATGCGATCTATTATATACAATGAATGAAGGAATCTTCCAGCACAAAAAAAACAATTTTATACTACATAATACATAATATAAAGAACTCACTATGACCAGAAAAATGACTTTCATACTCTGATAAAAGTTATAACATTTCAATTTTTGACATCATCATTTTATGTATATGCGACGGTAAAATAATGCACATATATTTACAACTTCAAAAAAAAAACGTTTTTGTACTTGGAAAATATACAAAAATAGGCACACATGGAAATATAGGATTTATCGAAAACTCTACTCAAAGACTAGTTGACAGTTAATACATTATAAGATTATGTTATAACAAAATGTACTTAATGGAATGATAGTATACGCATTTATGATACATCAACTATTTGCACATAAAACATAAATAACATACGTTGATCTATTTTAATTGTCCTTCTTGAAACGCTG
>JAQGBH010005182.1:0-14879 GCA_034698265.1 Sminthurinus aureus | reverse complement strand
TACATAATTTTATCTGCCAAAAGGGTCCTGGCATTTAAAACAATATGCAAAACCGGGATGTAAATTTCTATCGCAACAAATTCAAAGTCCATAAATACAAAGCTTGCGACTAGACTGAATATTACTTTGAAAACTTTTTCATTGTAAAATGAAGCAGCGGGAGCAAGTCATATCAAATGTCAAATTCGAATTCGAATGTACAATCTAGAATCTACAAAGGTGCTTTTAATGGGGAAAAAAATTGTTTTGCCATTTGCCATTTTCTATTTTCCATTTTCCACCTTATTCACTCTTGAATTGATGAAACATGAAATTTGTTGTATTGTGAAAGCAAAAGAGAGAGAGAGAAAAAAAGAAGAAAACAAAGCTACAGTCAAAGAAAAGTCTGTGTTCATGAAAAATTCATATCGCAGGCAGTACGAAGCATAAATATTAAGTACAGAAAAATATTATGGATGTTCGTGCGCAGTTAAACTCTTCAAAATTAATCGGGTCACTGGACTAAACTATAGTTGTATAGATACTAGAAACTGTATGTTAGATGTTTTAATATTTCAGTAGACATTTTAGCTCGCAGTCTTCCATTTTCCTACTCCATACTCCACCATCAATTCAAACATTGACGTTAATGTTTCTGCATTGATCCGGAACAAATGAATGAATAAATAAATAAAACATATTCAGAGTTCAAAGCTGTATGAATATATGAATGTATCTAGAATCTAAAATCTAGAATAGTATACGCACAAAAATATGAAATGTACCATGACTCTAAATTCTAGATCTACAAGACAAAAAATACGAGTCACATGCATCAAATATCACAGCAACTATGAAATTTGAAATGGAATAAATGCACTTTAATTTGTGTCATTATTTTATTTTGGTCCGGATTTTTGCATGGCTTGTACAACTTGGAAATAAAGAAATAATCTGAAAATTGTATTCGGGTGTTGAGTGTTGACTGTTGTGTGTATTATACTCATTGTATTTTGTATTTGTCTCTGATTTTCTCTAATGGACTGGAGCACGCGTGCAAAAACTTTAGACTCTAAACTCTAGACGCTTGACTCTAGACTCTAGACTCTAGACATAGATTCGCATTGGTAATGTATCCGATATCCTTTAATTTACTTCCTTACTGAATTTTCTTGGTCTACAAACAAACCACAAACCACATTATAACAAATTCCCGGTGGCCGGTGACTCGTGGCCCACACATATTTGCAATAAAAGCAAATGCAAAAACATGTAAAAAGTTTTCATTTCCTGGCCATAATATACATACAAATAGCTACAATATTTGTACACTGTATATTGTGATTGTTGTTCATGATATCGTCTCGGCACTGGGATCTGGGATCTGGAATCGGCTGTCAACATATTGGTTTTAATATTAGTCGTTGGCCGTTGGTCGTTGGTTTGCAGAAAATAAAAATTCCTGTTCCCTTTCCCTCTCTCCAACAAGGACAGGAAAAACGCATTTGTTTCTCGTTAAATTCACATTTTCACTAGTATTACCAAGTTTATGGAGGATTTACTATTTACTCACTGGTCATGTTTCCTCTTCGGGTTGGTTTGCCATTTTCCATAGTTTAACTCTAGCTCGACTGTCGACGTGAGCATGGGCTTGTAAACATAATGTAATTTGTCCGGGTATTTGTGGCTTGTGTTGCATACATGGTTGGTTGGTTGGTTGGTTGGTTTTTAGTTTGTATTAAGTGTCAGATTTACTATGTAAAGGCGTAGAACGACAGTAACAATGGCCCTAGATTAACTGTAGCATGGTATTATACATTAATACATTATACGTTACATTATACAGTCAAACGACATAACACAACATTGACATGAAAACCCGAAAGAATGTATGTTGAACACAATTCTGCTGTGAGCTTTGAGCGTTGAGCTTTGAGCAGTGCTGTGAGCATGAAAAGAGAATCTGGAATGTAGCGTCTAGTATCTAGTATCTAGTGTCTAGCGCCTAGTAAAATTTGCTACAAGTCAAGCAACACTATTAGTAAATGCTTAGGAAAGATGAAAGTATGTAGGACCGCAAGCAAAACCAATGTGTCCACAACTGGAATGATTTACGAGGAAACTTGCCAACTTGAGTTTTATAGTTATGTTGATTGCACTGACTTTTGAATTTTGAATCTAGTTGAGTTGAGTTGAGCTGAGCTGCTCTGAACTGAGTTTTCAAAGGAACTAGAAACCTATTCAAAACGACTAAAACCAAATTCGGATTCCGATTTCGATTCGGATTTTTCACATTTACTTTAGCAAAGGCTTTTTCTCGCTAAAGTTGTATAGAATTTTCAATAGCTTTTATAAATATGGAAGTATTGAACGAAATCAAATACGAAGCCAAAAAGCTTATATATATTTTTTATACGTCTCTCAACTAATTTCCGTTTTTGGATTGCTGTTTTCAAAAGTCCAAAGCCCAAAGTACATACAACAAACAAATACAAATTATATTAAAATATCCATAATAATATCGATATCGATATTATCAACTAGAAACTGTACATTTTACATAGTACAACTGTAGAAAATGTGATAGAAAATCAAGTATAAAAAGAGCAAAAGAAGCTCTGACAAAGATTGGTTCAAGCTTCAAGCTTTAGACTTTAGAGCTACTAAAGTCAACCTCAAATTAAAGTAAATATTATTCTAAAGCTGTATGGTGTACAGTGAACCCTGTAGAAAGAAGCTCCTTTGAACTAAATGCAAATTTCTTTGAACTAGTTTTTCCCTCTTCCGCTTTAACTAATTCACTAATTTCCTGTAGTACTCTGAAATCTGAAATCCAAAATCCAAATGGCAGGAATGATTTAATACGAGATGGTATTTGGATAAGCTAAAGTAAACTACAGTGTGTGTCGTATGCCGTAACATTGAACATGGGAGACAGAAGAATAAAAGTTTCTATTTGAAACCAGTCTACAGTCTACACAATTTGACATCTTGTTAGATAAACCTCAGATCTCCACGTCTCAGATTACATAATATTATTGTACTTTGAACAAGTTTTGTCGCTGATTTGAATTTGAATTTGAATTTGGATTTGAACTAGAGCTGGAACTGGAGTTTGAGTTTAGTCACTCATCAGATAGTAATTTAAGTTGGTACAAAATACAAGAGGAGTTGCTTTTGTACCCTTTTGTCATAACATGGTGAAATGTCTCTTTAAATTTAAACCCTGTGTACTAAAAAGTACTGTATACCTTTTACAACTTGAAAAGCATTAGAAAAGACAAACAGAATTAGAGGAAATTAAACTGGTTAATAAATGAATTAGTTAAAGATGGGATAGGACAAACTAAAACCTCACTGTTCAATGCCATGTATTTTATCTGTATCTCGTTATTTCAAGTCTTACAAATTACAAAGGGATAATACTCTTTAAACTATAAACTGTACACTGTACACTGTATACTGCACATTGCATAGACAAAGAACAAATCTGTTGTTTTACAAGTTTGTGTTAGAATATTCTAGGATTTCTTGGATTTTCTTAAGAACCTTGAAAATTTCCCTATTCTCGCTCGCTTCACTCACTTTGTACTTTGTACTCTACTGTATAAAAGTATAACTGTACAAAGAACGGGAAATAAAGTTGGCTTAACGCGTTTAACAAAGCACGTCTCATTTTCTCATCTCTTTCTATGAATCCAGATTCTGAGTCCGGATCGGATTTAGATCCCAGGACACAATATAAAATTGACAGAGCATGGTGAATCCTCAATGCTGAATGTACCAAGTATCCACTGTCTACTATCTAGAATCTAGAATCCACGTATAAAACACGGAGATGAGGATAAGTACAATATGACTACTCATACCATGCCATGCCATATCATAGCAGAGAAAGCATGTACAACTCTTGCTACTTTTTCATTTTATGAGGACAGTTCGCCCCAAGTACCAAGTACATCTCAAAGCTTGATGCTGGAAACTGGAAACTTGAGCCTTGGAAACTAGAAACTAGAAACTGAAAACTGGGACCTGGAATGGCGCCGAGAAGACTAGAATGGCGCTTAAGTGCAATTGCTTGTATTGCCAAAATACAGACGGGCATAAAAGTTGATGGGGAATTTGTTGAACGACCAACAACGAATGACTGCTAATACACATCTTACATCTATATTACCTTTCCATTTCCCCAGTCCTAACAAGCAGGATAAAAAGTACTATAGTCCACAGTCCATATGTAGTACATGGATAAAAGCGCTTCTACTTTCTATTTTCTATGCCCTGCTCCATGCTCCATTCTCCATTCTTCATGTTGATTCCTATGCAAAAGCACAGCAACTGAATCTTTTATGCTGAGACGGAGTTGGATAATGGTCTAATTGTATCTACCTGAGTTACCCGGAAGCAGCTTGTTAATCTCTATAGAAAATGGAAGGAAATCCCAAGGACGCTTATAAAATGAATGAACCGAGCTCCGTGTGCTCTTTGGTACATTTATTAGGAATTATGCAGCATGTTCATTGCTCATTGTACATTGTGCAGTGTGCAGTGTGCAGTGTAAGTGTACTGTGAGTTACGTAAGATATTACGTCTTACGTATTAAATACTATAACACATCCGTCTGCTTGCCTACCGTTTCATTTTGATTTTCAAATATGGATTTGTTAAAAATTTTAAAGGATTCCGGATTCTAGATTCTGGATTCTAGATTCTAAATTCCGTACTCAACTCAACTCCAATGTAAGTACAATTAACAATATACAGTACAGTGCTGTTCACTGTACTCTGTACACGGTACATTTAATGTACAATAATATGCATTGAACATGTACGAAAAAATTCTCTTTTTAATCCGACTTACAGTAGAACTTGTAATTCTCACAAAGGAAATAGAAAAAAATTGTGGAGGTTGTAACTTGTATTATTGTGGGAAACGTATGTGTAGTATCTATGCAGTATAATGTACATGTTTGATAGAAAGGAGACTGTAGATTGTAGATTGTAGGTGGTAGGTACTAGATACTAGACACGGTTGAGCAGTGACTAGTGACTAGTGACTAGTGTGTTAGAGTAAGTGTGAGTTAGTAAATACGATGAACAGTGAACAGTACAGAGTTTAAGTACATAGACATAAAATTGGGCAGGCCAATTGAGCCAGCCAAACTCGGAGATGATGCAAAAGGAGAAGAAGAATGGAGAACCACTTAGTTAGTTAGAGTTGAGTAGTTGGAATTGGAGTTTGAGTTTGAGTTTGAGTTTTTCCTTTGGATTTGAGTAGTGAATCCAATGTATGGCACACTAGAGGAATCTAAAAGGAAAATCTAGTTAGTTCCATGCATTTTATACGGTAGGCTTGAGAGATGGAAATATCAGATTCTAGATTCTAGATTCTAGGTTCTAGGTGGTAGAAAACTAGATAGTGTAAGGTAGATACTTGATGCTCGATGCTCAATACTCCATGCTAGACTCTAGACTCTAGAAATTCTAGACATTCTTCCTTTGTTTGTTTGTTTGTCCCCATACCTGGTGTGGTGATACAGCTTAGGAAAATGGAGTATGTAGTATGTGTGTACAGTGTACAAACATTCCCATTTGAGCTTTCACACTACCTTTTGCTCATCCTCGCTTCATTCCAATTCGACACTTTTAGCTTACGCTTTTACCTTATTACCCATTACTGATACATTGCTCCGTCTCGCTCCACCATCCATTCAGAGAAAGTCAAAGTCTCCACTTGTTCGCTCTAGACTCCAGACTCTAGACTCTAGACAGTGGATTGTGGACTCGGGAGTCTGTGTACTTTTTTTCCTAGATTTGAAACGGAGACTGTGCACTGTACACTGTACACTATAGACTGAGGACTGTAGACTGTGATTGGTGACTGTTTGCTTTTGTGTACACAAGAAAAGGTAATCTTTTAGTGCTTACACATTACACATTAAACGTACTTGCGTACCCGTAAAATGGAAAATGGAAAACGGAAAAGTTTCAAACCCGTAAAAACCAGTCATTAGATAAGAACAAAAGTTTCCGCTCCTGGATTCCAGATTCCAGATTCAATTCAAAATATTCCAATCACCGATTTTCACAGCCATCGCATCATATCACCTTATTTAACCGTAACCAATCCAATCAAAGCCAAACCAAGCCAAACCAGTTATTTTTCGATTTCCATCCTCCAGAATCCAGAACAGCACAACCTTCTTATTTACTTTAAGATAAGCTCCATAAATGATTTTTCCTCTTAATACTTTTGTTTCATTTGACTAACTTTATAGCTTACTTTCTTTCCTTCTTTATTCCTTTCGGTCGTTTTCTTATGTGGAAATGGAGAAAGAAGAAATCATAATTGCATGTGGCCGGTCGTAACTGTGATCGTTGTCGTTAGCTCTAGAATATATAGTAATCGTAATGATGATCGTAATCATAATTATGACGCTAGTCAGTAGTCAGTAGTCAAATTGCCCATTCCAAAATTTCAAATGCGAGCACTTGAACCGTTTTCATTTCCGATTCCAATTTCTATTCAAATCATAGACTTTTGATGAGGAAAACAATTGTAAAAATTTCACGTCTTTAACCGTTCAACGTTCCACGTTCAGTTAAATGAAAATGGAAGGGAATTGGAATGCTGTAGAATGTAAAATGGAGAACGCAACACTCTAAATAAGCGAAACCTAATTTTTTTAATCCGTAGTTAAAATTCACACAATGTGATTGTGATCCTGATTTTATGCATCCTGTTCTTCGGTTCTTGGATTCTTCGGCTTTTGGTTTGCATCGAGTTGGTTTGGCAGTATTTGATTTGATTTTTTCTAGGTCTCGGGGTTTTCTTTTACATTTTGAAGGTAACCTATTTTCTACAACCTTTTCATCCATGTTCAATGTTTCCTATGGAATTGGTGGACTCATATGCTAAGTAATAGAAAAAAGAAAGTGGTTTTCCTCTATTCTCTTTTCATTTCAATTTCTTCCTGTGCACGAGAACACGAGAAACACGAGAAGGCTCGCAGCAGGCGGTGGAACGTGGAACAAGCATAAAAAGGGAAAAGGAAGGAAGAGAAGGAAAACGGAGACGGGTAAAAGGTAGAAGGAGAATTGAAAATATATGAGATTTCAATGAAATTACGGAGATTACATCGGTGGCTGAGTTCATTCACGAGTGAATAGGAATAAAAATAGGAATACCAATATAAATTTTACAAATATAAAAAAGAAAGTTGAAAAAAAATTCCCCACTTCCCGCAGTTTAAGCCAGCCAGCAAAGTTGAAATATCTGTACTTACAAGTATTTTCACATCTGAACAGGAACAGAAAGAGGAAGAGAAATAAAAACAGAATAACACGAGATCATATACTTTTTTTCTAGATACTTTGTACTGGGAAATTCTATTACATGGTATGATACTACGCGATTAGAACTGTACGAGTAGAAACTAAAACTGAGGAGAGATGGAAGTAAAAGTGAGAAGCGAGCACGGAGGGCTAACAATAAGCACAGAGGAGAATGTGGATAATCACGCCACGAACGTCTAAAAATGTGTTACGAGATTAAAAAAGACAAGTCATGCAAAAAAACAGAAAAGTGTGTACAGTGTAGTGTACACACGAGCAGTGCCAGTGCCAACGGCAGAGTCAGAGTCAAATTCATGAAACAAGTTGTAGATTCTAGATTCTAGATACTAGATACTTTTACACATGCACAAGTCAAGTTTCACGCCAAATTTATCGCTCTTTTCTCTTTTAGAAGCTAAGTAAAAAATATAAAAGTGAAAGAACAATTCTTTTAACGGGAGAAGAGCGGCAGGAGTCAGGAATGAGGAGTCAGAGAAAAAAATTAGATAAAAAATATAATAAAAACTTTCCATCTTCTCCTCCTCCTTATTTTTAATCTGAATATCTGTATTCTGTATATATATCTAGATTTGAGATTTGAGATTTGAGAGGAGAGAAGAAAAACTCGTACTGTATAAATGCTGACTCGTACCATAACTTACAACAGCATCTCCCTTGAAGAAATCTAACTCTAACAACGAAACAGAATACTGTATTTCGAAGGAGCACGTAGAAAGTTTATCAGTATCTGAACAATCTGAACAATGTTTTGCTGTTTTAGCACCTACAACAAAATCAATATCAATATCAATGATCAATAAGTATCAAAATTAAAACTGTCTATAGATTTACTTATACACGGACAAAATCAAAGAAAGAACCTGGCGTTTGATTATGCGATTGTAACTGAACTTACTGTAACATAATTTTTCTCAAAGTTGTTTCATATTGTTTTACTTTTCCTTTTACTTTTCTTTTCGTTGTTTATGCCGGAAAAATTAAATAATATCAAAAACACTTTGAGGAAATTCTACTAGTAATTGTTACAATAATATTCATGATAAAATAAAGGACGCAACATTAGTATTATGTAAAATTGTAGGCTTTTCTTGAAAACTATTTTCAATTTTCTTTTGCTCAAGTTGAAATAAAAGTATTATTAATATCAAATATCTAGTTTCTAGTTTTTAGTTTCTAGTCCAATCTTAAATCTATCTACAAGCTACAGAGTGCAAGCAACAATTAAAAGGATTGAGCAGAAAGGAGAGGAGGGAAAATGCGAAACTGAGAAACGTGCAAGACATTTCCTCCGTTTGCACAGTCGAAACAGTCTACAGTCTAAACAAGTTAAATTTAAATGAAATGCACGTGCATGTATCTACGATGTAAGCTGTACGCCCTCGCTCCTTCACCATCCGGGATGTACAATGTACAATTTACATGTCAAATAGATATGTAATATGCACGGAGCATCAAGCACCAAGTGTACATATTTGAAGTAAACACGTTCTCTTCGTTTTTTCCTACTTTCCATGAATATGAACATTGAACATTGAACATAGAGATGAAGATGACATGGTCGTGATCATGTTCGCAAATGCGGAACTTATGTAGAATGGAGAATGTACGAATGCTCACTGTTCAAAGTTGAAATAAGGAGAATGAGTAGAAAAGTGTATGTAGAATGTAGAGTGTAGAATGTAGAGTGTAGAATGTAGAAGATACATAAATGTCATCCATTCGGAATGTCAATGAAATTCTGCTTGGCTATGCATAATATGTAGTACGTGACTCCAACTCGGCTATCACGTCCAATCGACTCTGGTTCAAAATGTAAGTCAGATGAAAAACATGAAGAAGAAGAGGAAGAGGAAAACGAACAAGTGGAAGATGACGAAGAGGAATTGCGCTAAACAAAAGATAGAACACAGGCACGAGCTTCACTTTTCTTACAGTTGTCGCCGTCGTCTTTGCCATCGTCTTGGTCTTGGTCTTCCTTTTGGATGTCGTCGCCACTAAATTTAGCTACAACGTTTCTTACTACTCAACATTCGACATTCTACATGTTTCTGTGGCCTAAGTACAAATGTTCAAGTTTGTACTTGTTGGATATTAGAGTCAAAAGAGGAGGAAGAAGAACATGAAAGATCTCTTGAAAATAAAATAATTAAGCGCATGCACTTCCATCCATTTCCATTTCCATTTCCATTGTGCACTGTAATAAAACCAAGTGAATGCCATCCACAACAAACTGTGGCATAAATTTAGACCATTTTCTCTAATTAAACACTTCCCATTTCCATGATTGGCTAACGTTATTGAACAGGAATTACACAGAGCAATCCTCACTTTACACCGAACAACTTACAACAGATATCGAATATCAAACTGACTGAAGATGAGAGCTAAAAGTGATTTTGTATTTTTCTAGTTTCACAGCCAAAATAAATGTGTACTCTTCAAATCTCAGACAAATCACTGGCAATAACTACAAAATACGTTCATATATTCATCATTCATCATTAGTCCAACGGTTCAAGGGTCAATTTAGTTTAGTTGGTTGATGGGGAAGTAATGGACAGCAAAACGCCGGTTTGAATCGTAATTTGATTATAGCAAAACGCTCCACTCAGTTTTACTACTCTCAAGTCATACATGTATTTAGAGTGTAGAGTTCAAAGTGTACAGTGTAGAGTGTAGAGTGTAGAGATTTCAGAACCTCTGGACTCTTCACTCTGGAATCTGGACAGCTGTCACATCAAACTTAAATGAGCCGATTACAGTAATAGCTGTCAAATAGTTGTCATAAAATCCGAAAGGTTATCAAAACTACCAAGTCAAAATCACGGTACGTGACAGATTTTGGAAGAAAGATCAGAAATGAGCAACGCTCGTTGAATGACTAATACAATTGATTGAATTTATTGAATCCAATTTACAACTCTATAAAATGTATCATTTAACATGAAAATTGAGAATTGAGGTGGATCAATACAGATAAACTCGAGTTTGCTTACGTAGCTCCTCCTGTATGTCCAATTTTTGTACATTGTACAATGTACAATTTTTAAGCCGTCAATTAAAAATCCCCGATAAAAATCTTGTGCTATTTTCACAGCGGAAGAACGAGTTGAAAAACTTGAAACTCGGAAAACTAGTGCAAAATAAAGAGAAAAAATATTTACTTTCATTTAGATGTACTGAAAATTGGGACTGTACAATGTTTTTGCAAGCCCCATAACAACAAGTTTTACTATGCTTATTTTTACACAAGACGGAAAAGTAAATAACCGTAATAATAAAAAAACCAAGTAAAACAAGTTGGTGAAAATGAGATACTTTGTTTCGCTCCTTCGTGTCAAATGTCTGAGTATAAAATGTATAATGGGATGGACACCGCAGGAGGTGAAAGAGAAAAATAAAAATAAGAGAAACCGCGAGAAGGGTAAAAAAAGTAATCAAATATCAAATCTCACTCACAATAACACTTTTTAATGCCTACTTTTCCACACAAAAAGGGTTGTTCACATTCCCATAACAAAAAAATCCTAGCAACAATTACAGTAAAAAAGATGAGACTTTTGCAACTACGTTGAAAAATTGTGTACATTGTCCATTAATATATATATGTGTAGGTTTAAGAATGCTGAAAATGTTAAGGAAAAAACTTAAGCTCCACTTTTGTTCCATCTAGATTCTAGAAGTTTCGTACATGGTATACTTGTACATTGATACATGCATTTTTCTTTTCTGCATAGTTTTGAAATAAAAAAGGTACCTTTTCTACATCTTTGTGTGTGTTTGTGTCTGTGTAAAAAAAACTAAATGGGAATGAAATTGTGAGCACGTACATTTATTCTATTCCTTCCTCTGGCTTGCCATTTGTCTGTCCGTGTTCTTTCGTTCCAGAGCTCTGCAGTTCTAGAATTCTAGTGTACTAGAATTCTAGAGTCTGAGAACATTAGTCCGACACTCTCAAGTTTTATCCTGCCAGTACAGAACAACGTACATGGAAATACGGTGTACATTGTACATGGTGCATTTTGCATGATAATGGTAAACTCCCTCTCGACTCTCGAGCTTGGAGATGCTTCATGATTTTTACATGTGCATATTTTACAGGGACATTACAACAAGTTGAGTGTACGCAGTGGGAGCGTAAATGTCTAGCAAATGGTGACATTCCTCTGAAGAAAAATGCTCTGGAACCGTTTATGTTATTCCTTATTCGTTATTCAAACAAAAATAGCCGCTTTTTTATTGCACCGACTGTAGCTTACTTTCCCCTTTCCACCACTCACAAGTGTATTCAAAACGTCTGCGAGGGAGCGCTCAACTCTCAACTCTCAACGATCCCTACAAAAGATATTCAACAAAATGTCTACGGTCTAGAGTCTACGGTCTACAGTCTACCGCCGACATTTTACAGCCGCGCACGTTGTACATTGTACATGCATCTTGTTTTCCCGTCTCTGTTGACTGTTGACTGTTCATTCATTCATAATATTCACATGGAGATTCTAGTTTGTAAACTGTACAACGAGTAATAGAAATAGGAATATTCCATAAAAATTCCTATCTCGTCCTTTCTTAGACTCGGAGAGGAAAAATGCGTTTGAAGAATTTTAAACAAACTCCAACTTGGTGTATAATGTGATGTGATGCCCTTGCTTAAGTCTTGAGTTCTTGTCTTGTTATTCTATTGCAATTTGGAATTTGGAATTTTGAATATTTCAGTTTCCATTGTAATTCTCTATTTTCACTATTAGTACAGGGTGCTGTTTTCCCCCCGTTTAGCCAATTCATTCATGTAAATATGCAATTTAAATACTTTTCCGTTGCTCAAGTGTACATACTTATTTTACCTTCTATTTTCTATTGTATTGTATTATTTTTTAAGGCTGAAAAGATTTGGTGCTCAATGCTCAAGCTCGATGACACTGTATAATGTATAATGTACCATGTAAAAGTTTTGCACACATCAAGTAAACATAGCAATTCAAAATGGTATTCTCTCCAGCTGAAGCACTAAAGGACTGAAAGTTGTAGATATGAATCACCTCACACCTTTTTAGGATGCGAAGCAGACTATTGTTTTCCTCGTGGCCGTCCGGCTGTGCACAGTGGGGCATTGTGAGACTACGAAACTAGCCATCTAGCGGCCACATTTAGAACTCGATATTGGTGGCGCCACCTAGCGGCCGCATATGGAACTAAAGTGGACAAGTTTAATATGGGCACATGGACTAGTTTTATAACTTTGGACAGACACGAAACGGTGTTTTAACAGTCTGCTTTGTATCCGGAGCCTAAAGCATTTATGCTTTCAAGGCGACATAAAATCGTCACGAAGTGAAGATTTTTAACGGTATTATTTTGTAATGCCTAACCCACCCATTAAAAGCAAAGTAGCAAATATTACTACCCGTTTCTATTGCTTGTCTCCTTTGTTGTTACTTTTTGTGTCTCCCTTTCTCGTTTCTGGTTGATTTGCGTTTACGCTTCTCTTTGCCTTTTATTCTAAGCAGGTAGGCGAAAATACTTTTACCTCCACTGTTCGATTTTAACACGGCAAAATATAATAGAGAACGCAGAATACTCTGTTTCAAACTCGAGATAAACAGCAACAACAACAGCAACGCGAGTTCTAACTTTCCCAGTGCAGCCCGTAGTCCGTAGTCTACCATAACAACCAGAAATGACGGCAACAAAAACGAGGAAGCAAAGGGAAAACAGTTCCATTGCAAATTGCAACGTATTGCGTATTATGTATTACGACGGCGAAGAAGAAGAAAGAAGTAGAAACAAGGTTTTGCTCTCCCTCTTTTTCTTTCCTGTAGAGTGTAGAGTACAAGCCAAAGGTAGCCTTGGTAAATGTACTAAATGCCTATAGAAATATTGTACACTCTTTTTTTAGACCTGGATAAAGTAAGAAATGGGAAATAGAAGGAAAGTGTTAAAACTGGGTGTTTTCTACACCGGCATAATCACCCCATTTTACAACTCTTTTTCATGCTCATATTTTCTACGCTACTAACTTTTATTACCTGCCCACGCACACTACAAAATATTTTGATAACACTTTCCTCTATTGTTTGATACAAACCAAACCAAACCAAACCAAACCAGGAGTTTCAATTTGTATCATTCGTGTCTATGTTATAGTTTAGGTTTTTAAAGAGGAAATGAGCAGAAATGAGATTTTGACAGTTTGTCTGAATTTTCAATTCAATTCATTCTTCATGAGAACTTACAAATGATAAATGATGAATTTTGACTGCTACAAAACTGTGTACAAAATACAAAGGTAGTAGGTGAAATCCATGCGGTTCATTCACATGGATTTCGATTTCGATTTCAGGAAACCGGAAAGTTTGCAGCAAAGTATAGAAACAAAGTCAAACGTGTTGATTACAAATAGCAAAAACCTCAAAGTCTATTTTCATCCGAAATAATTTTCTAAAATTCTTTGAAACTGGGACTTGTGGGAGGAGCTGGGACCTCCCAATTTTTTGATGGACTTTTACAGGCTTCAGAAGCTTGTGTGATTTGTTTCAGATTTTTCCTAAGCCCAAAACGATCGTGGCGATTTTTTTGTCCAAAAATTTCAGAGCCAAAAATTTCCAGTGTGATTACCGCTTTACTTGTATCAAATTTTGCTTGTTTTAAAAAAACCTTTGTTTGTTGATGAAAAATCTCCAAATCAGAGTACCGGAGAAATTAAACTAAATATACAACTTAAATTTAAATTGGAATAGTAGTGAGTGAAAATTCGACAGTTGGTTTTGAGTTTTGAGTTTGGAGATCTGAGATTTGAGATTTGAGATGATGAAAGTACCTGAGTCAAAGGTTGCAAATAATAATATTTGTAAAAATGCGGATATTGTACTTTGAACTGTGTTGAAAATTGATGGATTTTTCCAGATTTTAGACAATTCATGTACAAGTGTTTTTTCCCAACGACTGAATCATTAATCATCCTGAAACAGAAATTGAAATTCAATGGAGATGTAGATACAGTTAAAAAAATAGTGAAAAAAGTAGAACATGTTACATGTCATCTGTCAAAAAACATTTTGGACAGAGCGTAAAAAGGAAAACAACGATGATGCTGATGATCACAATTCACACTGGAGCAAACAGAGAAAAGAAGAATTTGACATCCATCTGTTTCCATTTTCAATTTTCAATCCACCCGTCCATTCTTGTAACAAATGTGATAAAAATATTTGTTTTTGTTATTTTATTGCATTCAATTCCTCATTTTCCTTCTCTACGCTCTACAATCCCTTTTGCAAAATGTTCCTGTGACTAGAAAACAAACATGAGTATTTGTTTGAGCGATTCTGAATTTTGAATTTTGAGTGTGAGAAATGGGGAGGGAAAAAACTAAAAATAAAAGTACAGAATTTGTTTGTAGCCATTTATTTTTACATTTACATTTATTTATCCTCCCTTGAAAAAACATGTCACCATATCCGACCGGAGAGTGGTGTCATATGGTGTCATATTTTGGTGTCACTTTGGTCCAAAAAGACACCAAAATCTTTCAATTTTCCATCGGA
>JAQGBH010005181.1:0-14881 GCA_034698265.1 Sminthurinus aureus | reverse complement strand
AAAGTCGAGGATTTTAATGATGATTAGCATATGCACGGAGCGAGTTCCTATTTTTTGGTATATAGATCATGAAAATCTATTCAGCCGTTTGGGCTCCAAAGATAGTACAAATTTTCTAATGTATTTAGAATCATAGTCAAAAGTTCCACTGCCCGTTAACATTTTGAATACCACAAGTTTTAATACACACGGTGACCAAATGAATTTGTCGTTATAATATCTAGGAATTTATCTTTTCCAAAAAGTTTAGAGCCAAAACTAAACTGCCAAAAGCTTGAGCCAAGAGCGGCAGCAATTTTTTTTTCTTAGGACTAAATTCACATTCTGATATTTTAGAGTTGCGAAATTCGTCGGCAAAGTTTAATATTACAGTTACATCTTATTCATTCGAAACTGTCTTATGATGCTTAACAATTGACGGCATCGATGAGAGACTTCGGATGTAGACATAATATTTCTATTGTCATATAATTATCATCTAAAAATAAGGGTATTATTTACTCTAAACATAAGCAAGGATTTGATGAGATGTTCTTTTCCTGATTTTATTGAAATCATTTCAAGTAGGACTTGATGTTATTTTACTTTTAGTTGGAATATATGGCAAAACGATTTATTTTTCAAGCTACAAATCGTAAAATAGTTTTTGATTTTTTAAAAATGAAATTGTTTCTAGTTTTATAGCCAGGCCCTAATAAAATAATGCTATGAACCAATCAAATGTTTAAAGAGATTTTTTGCTGAGCTCTAATTATGTTGAAGCATCTCTGATTAGGCCTTTGATGTGCAGTCAAAGACCTTTGTCCTATTAAAGTGATGTTTTATTAATGAGTACCTCATTTGAAGAGCTGAATGACTTTGTTACCTTTTACGCAGGAATTGTTACTCTCGTAAAACAAAAAAAAACATGCGTTAGCAGCTTATATACATTATAAAAAAAAGGAGATTGTTTCATAATGTTTGTATGTTTTTGTGAACTCCTTGCACTCAAACAAGCAAAGGACAATAATAATATGGCAGCATGGGCTTCATAATTGCTTTATGATATTGTTTATATTATTTTAAATTATCTAATCTTATTTGACAAAAGCATAGCAAGACTGCTTTTGTATTTTTATTTACATTCAGTACTATTAGAACAATCTCTCATCATATTATTTATAACTCAACTTAGGCTTTTGAACGTAAATCTCAAAGTTGAGTGTATCATGTTCACTATTAATGGCAAATCCAATAAGTACTAGGTATAATAAGATTCTTTGTAACTGTAAATTAGATGTGACGAATGGAAAATTCTCCCGACATGTATACATTCACGTTAACATTGTCTGGTTTGTATTTTGTATTTGAACAAAAACAATGTTATCATGTTAGTTAAAAATGATGTAAAAATTAGGAACTACTTCTATTATAAAATCTTCATGGTGGTGGATTTTCGTGAAAGCACGTAAATGTTTTAATAGGCTTAGACATAAAGTCTTCACATTTTTGTTTCTACAGCTACGTTTTGATTACACTCAAAACTTCAGATAAATTCTTAGCTAAATGTCTGGATGGAATATTAAACCTTTAAGACCTTAAGTAAAGCAGAAAGAGACTAGCAGGCGACGATGGTTTATTAAAATCTCATTGATTTTTATTCTTTGGTTTTAAACGTTTCATATACATATCACTATTTTGTGGACAGTTGTTCTTCAGTAATTAATGATCAGTTTATGAGAAATGGTTTAAATTAGCATTAGTTATTACAATATTTTTCCTCCTCTTGTGAGACACAAGCACATGTTCAACTTTGACTTGTGTATGATGCATAAATGAAGTATAATATTTTACAGCAATAAAAATGATAACTGTTTCTCCAGCTAAAATATGGCTTGAAAATAACTGTACATTTTGGGCGTGGGAGGGGTATGAGATAGCTGTAAAATTTATGTTGTCTAGTCTGGAAATTAGCTGGAGCTAGTTCATTGTAATCTTCTATTCTCTTGACATGCAGATCGCTTATTCACATGTGTAGTTTTTATAACTATACCCGTATCTCATTGCTTTTTCGAATAGCGTCTTAAGTTCTGTGTTGGGTATGGAAAAGTATTTAAATCACCTGTTGATCGAATATTTTAATACTACTTCGTGTGAAAATGCTTATTGTATAATCCATGAGTGGCTTATTGTATTATACATAGCTAACTCATTTCTAATACGAGACAGTTCTGAAAGAATCAGTTAAAGCAATATAAATCGACCTTCGGTCTGTTTTATGAATCATGAATATTGTCAAGGTACAAGTACTTTTAAATCTACTTCCCTGGGTGAATCATATTGTGCAAAAGAATATTATGATTATTTTTAAATGCAATAAAAATGAAGAATTGTTAGAGTGAAGTACCCTTTGTATAATTACGCAGAATGTGACAAACATCAAACTTTCCCTTAGCAGCAAAAGTATTTTTTATGAATGGCAACTCTTGGATTCCATGGGTTTTGAAACAAATAAGGCATCATGCAGAAAATATTATACATGTCAGTAGGAATTGGGAGTATATTTACTACTTACATCATCTGAAATAATACTATGTTGGTATGAGAAGTTGAATTCTTAAAGAGAAATGATAAGATTGATAGGAAACAAGTAGACACTGAGATAAACATGTCAGCGTTCATGGTGTGCGACATGCAGTCTCATGAACTGCCAGTAGTCAGTACAGTACTTTTGATACTTGATGAAAGAGTCGTCTCTGAGAAGTGAGAATCGTCGTGCAAAAGAAAACTAGTCTTATTCTATGGAGGGCGAAGTCAACAAAGATAAAGTATAAAAATCTAAATTAAAAGAATCAAAAGTACAGGAGAGAGCGGTAAAGGGAAACCACTAACAAAGTAAACTCTACGTCAAGTGGTTAATTCTAATCACATGTCGAAAATTTCTGATATTTTGTTGTAAGGATGATAAAACCCATATACTTTTTATTTATTACTTAAATAATAAATCACACAGCACACTTTATTTCCTTGAATTTAATGGTACTAACTGTAGTACATACGGTGTACGGTATATTCAATGGTATGATGAAAGGAAAATTTTTAAAACTTTCTCTAATCTTTTCAGAGTGAAAATGCATCTCCGTTTGAAAGGATATAATATAAAAGGCACATGTTTTGTTTTACGATCTAAATTATGTGTACACATGAAGAAGAGAAACATTTTTACAGAAATGATTTTCCAAGTAAAAAATAATTTTAGAAGGCACAATTTTATCAATGACTCACAGATAAAATCATTAGCATTTTTATTTTGTAAAACTATCATTATTCAAAATCCCTAAAAAATATTTTGTTACATTTTAAACAGTTATTATATTATCTCTGCAACGGTCTTTGTATTTTAAATGTTTGTCTTTTTGCAGAACTACGTGATGTAAAAAGAATTCATAAATTTGTATGCTCAAACTATGTAACTATAATAATATGTAGCTATATGTTTCAAACTTAGAAATGGCAGTATTATCGTGAACCCACGTTTTTACATATGTATTCATGTACTTCAAGTTAAGGAGTATCTACCTTGAAAATTTCAGTGGTCACATATTGTATGAGTATCAAACACATCGTAAAATCTTTTAATCTTTTATTGTATTATATATCAACTAAATGTTACATAAGAAGCAGTTTTACTGGAATGTGAGACAATTACAAAGTACCTAGTAAGAAGTAGTTATAGACAAACTATAAAGAACTAGTGTGCATAATCTATAGTGAAAGGAAAATTCTCATGATAGTCATGATACTGACGTGGGTTGAAATTCTGAAGAATATCTTTATATGAGCTATTTGTTCAGGTGCCCATATTTTATACGGAATGCAATGCAATCAACAACCAATTGAAAGTCAAAGAAAAGTTTATCAGTGTTGAATTTTCCATAAATGATTCAAGATAATTTGAAACGAATGACGAGGGTTTTTGATTACTTTTATTCTGAACAAACTAGATGGATTGGAGTGTGTGTGTGTGTGACTCTTCATTATACATGTATCATTGAGAATTGCCACAGTAATAATAATAATGCACCATCTCAGTCATTACTCTCATACAAATGTACATCGTGAGGATAAGAACAAAAAGGAGGGAAAACCTATTGTAACTCAGCTCAGGAAAAATTCCCCATATCCAGAGAATCCATCTATATTCAGTAGCTACTAGTAAATCAGCTTACTTTGGAACTTGAAACGATCCTATTATTTCTTGTATTATCAGGAAATTTCATTTTACTTTATAATTCTCGTACGTAGTTGAACTAATAATTGAATAACTTCAACCAGCACCATATTAAAAGCTTGTCATTCTTGATTGACGTAAGTATAGTTGCGTCGCAGTACTTGAACAATTCCATGACATTGTCAATATAAAACCGAAGAAGAAGTTGAGACATATACGCGAGTTTATAATTTCGTTAAATGTACGTCCAATGTCCAAGTAATAAGTAATGTGACGCTTATTGAACTACCTGCACTTGAAGTTTCTTTATAGAGTTATTCTATTTTGTTTGTAAAACTACTCTGGGTGAAATAAATTTCTCAGTGCTGGATGCACTGAGAAAAGAAAAATAATCATTAAAGGACACGTGAGTAACAGAATCTGAATGGAAACGTTATCTTGAAACAGTGGCAAATAGTTGCACAGCCTATTGTTCAAATATTCGATAGGTGTACAAGAAATATTATGAATTATGAGTATTGAGTACAGTTGAGCGCGGGTACAAATCATGTCACTGCAGTCAACTTTTCCTATCTCAAAATTGAGATAGTTTATGTATACAGTCAGTCAAAACTTACCTATACATCCTACATACAGCCAGGTTTTAATGATGATTACAGTCGTACTGGATATTTATATCAGTTTTTTTTCTTCCAGATTTCAGTTATCTATCACATTTAATCAAATAGAATAGAAAGATAAAATTCAAAAAGATATTAACTATGCTAACGCTTGAGATAATAATATTGAGATAATAATATTGTAATTTCCAAGTCATCCATGTATTTAAAAGTTTCAACAACTTTTGTTACGTTACTGTATGTATATTTACTTTGTCTTAATCAACAAAGAAAAACAAACATTTCATTTTGTTCAACTTTTGTATACCATTAAAGATTAAGGATGGTTCGATATTTGTGGTCAATGGTCATACATATAACATTATACTATACTGTTTGCATGGTATGCACTACACATTCCCCAAGAGCTAAACGTAAAAACCCAATCTTAGCTCGTATCTAAACATTTTTAATTTTACACTAAGAACTTAAAATTGTACTTCATTACTCACCACTCACCACATTATGAATGCAACAACTCTATTCCTTTACTTTCACTGGAACCTAAAGTAAACTAGATGTGGGTGTAGATTTTAAAACTCCTTTGCTTTTAAATAATTGGATCATCACAACAATATTATTGTGTTTGTTTTTAAATATGACCAACAAATAATAATATAGTCTCATTCTGTTTTGCACTCATAAAAGTTTTTATACAATTTGGATTTCCTGTAATGTATTTTATATTTTTCTATTTGAATTTTGCAGAAAAAACTGTATAAAATTGTGGTATAAAGCATTAAAAGTTTTAGAATAAATTAATGGATTAGAACTGACCTTGTTAAAAATTACTCATTCCTTCTGTGTGTTTCGTTTTGAATTTTTAATGACATAAAAGTGTATGAGGGACCTTCAACCTTACTAAATCACATTGTCCGTATAAAAATCTACAAAATATTAGCGTAAATAAAAATGTGTGAAGGAAAAACACAAAAAGTGAATAGTTAAATACGCACAGCATTTGTGATTTGTGAATAAATACCAAAAGAAAGAAAATGCAAATGTGCAAAACAGGAAAATGTAAAAAAACCCAATTTAAATGATAGTCTTCTTGTCCTTGGTGCTAAAGCATCAACACTATATTATGACATTCCTTCTTGCTATCTGTTAACAAATAGATATGTAAGATATATCATGTGATGGTACAAGCAAAGGCTACTCATTCGATAGTCTTAGTAAAGAATTCTTCCTGGACTGTGCTGGAAATTTGAATAGCCTCGTAAACTACTTGTGAGCCTACATGACATCAACAAAAATGTTACAATAAATGTTGTGACTTATGTTTTCGAATTCACATTGGAAAGAAAATACATTCACGACAACTACTGCTCAGGAGACAATCGCCATTTAAATGGTATAAATTTAAAACATTGTAGTAAAAAGCAATTCTGTGTTGCATTATGGATATTCTGAGGATTGCTGAATCTGTCTGTATATATAAAGTATAAATATAAATTGTCTGGTCTATAGTGTATTTTTTGTTTCAAAAATACTAGTTTGACAAATTTGAAACTTCCTTGAAATTTTTAAAATCCTTTTCTTGCATTTTGATTTATTTCTACATATCGGATAGGGTTTCCAGTAGTTGACTATTTCTAAATATAGAAGGTTGGAAAATTCAGCTTTCATTCTCAAAATTAATTCATTTTTTTTTCAAGCTTTTGTAAATATTTATACCGTTTTTTTTGTCGTGGTATCTCAATTCTTAAAAACTTGTATACAATATCCGCTTTCGTCTTTCGTCTTTTCAAAACCTATTCATATAAAACAAATCCTTGAATACCCCAAACCCTAAAGATTCCAAAGCGTTATCGGAGTTGTACAATATACAATATGCCATAGACAATTTCAAACCGTATTTTAAGTCTGTAAATATAGAAATGTGGTAATAAACTAACCATGGTTTTCACTTATTTTAATCTACCATAATTCTATTATTGCCATGTCATTCAACTTAATAGTAGGCTATACACTATACACTTTTAAAGATGTCTGAAATTTGTACTAACATGGTGGGGAAATACAAAGAACCTTATTTAGGTCATATACAAAAAAGATCATGTACAATAGTATGTATTTATTACAGATTGAAATGATAATGTGCAGAAAATGTACGGAAAACTGTGTGGATCTTGTCTATTTTCTAATAACCAATGTAAATAAAATGGGATGACTAGTATTTGAGACTATTGTATGTTTTAAAATCATGTTGCTCAAATGTTGTCTTACAACTAGAAGTTGTTTCATCTGTATGTGTATCACTTGTGCCCATTGTATGTTGTATGAATCAAAAATCAAAAAGTCAAGGCTTTCTTTTTCATGGAATGTGGAATAGCATGAACTGTAAGTTTATACAAGTGACTGAATCACATAAGCTTTTAGATTTCGTTCTGATATCCGCTGCAATGCATCACCCTTTTTTAAAACCTGAAAGTCCTTGTTAACTTCATTTCCTTCGTTTCGGCTACCAAATATTGTATCACCAATGTGTTTTATGTAAACATATCAGTTTTTCTTGTGTATTCTTTAGTTGAAAGAAATTTACAATTCTGAAATGTAAATATCAGAATTACAGACAATATGCTGTATCGAATTTCATTCACAAATGCGTACTGCTCGAGTTGAAATAGTTGAGGGAACGGTAGTCAGCACCCACAAAAAAGATTTCATCTCATGTATTTTATGTATACATTGCATAGTATACGGTATACATTAGAATGGTAGAGTCAAAGAAGAGAAAGGAGCAAGTTTTATTGAAAAGTCCAATGGTTTTACTGACGCCAGCTCAAAATAATGTATTATGTAAGTACTGGACGAGATAGTAGCAAATGTTATGTTTATTACAGTTTAGTTCTCGTACCAGCTACTCAGTACGCCCACGTCTTTGTTTTCCAGCTATAAGCTAGATGCACATATGTATTATGCATTCTGCATTATATACCCATTATCATTTATGATTCGACTGGTAGAGGATCTTTGAAATTACAAAGTGCATCCAAGTTCTTTTATTCAAACAAAAGTAAAATCATGTTTAATCTTTTCTATGCTTTTCCAACAAGCTTTTTTCCTCTTTGTAAGTACTTATATATTAACTTGTTGTGAAAGTCATAATAGGTCATGAATACGTCAGTATTCACTATACAAGTACATTCAGCATATAGTATTGAAATTTTATAATTAATTTCAAGAATTTTATGGTGTGTATTGTGTGTGTAGCGTTTAAAATGTTCAACATTGCAGATTACTCACAACTGACAACATATTATTATGTGCTAGGACTTTTGAAAATTGAGATGATAGCAGCCATGACTTTGTGTTTCAAATCTCACATCTGCAACTAGTTTGGTTAAACTAAGTTTCTAGTTTCAAGGCATAACAAGTGGTAACTAAATAAATCTGGCTTTGGTGTACGATTAAAATGGTTCATTCATATATCATAGATCTCATGGTGAAAAACGTATTCCCCTGGTTTGTACCAGCACAAAGTTGGTTTTTTCTACTTTGTTGTGTTTGTATTTATTCATTTACAAGTGTGCAAAAGTGTCATTTTGACTATTTATTTTTCAATTTATTTCACTCGATAATTCAACATCAAGATTTGCGTCTTGAGTTGTAAATTGTAATTCTCACAACAATTTTTATGTAATTTCTTTAATAAAATGCTCTTTAAGGGATTATTTTTAATTCTGTCATTGAATAATTTATGTAAATATTCAGAAGCTGAGACTACTAATAATAACAATGATAATGAGTATTAAATGCTACTGCTAAAAGATTCTCTAGATTCTACATTTTGGGGGTATTTCATTTGGAAAAGAACTTGAGATTTTAAACCAATAAAGGTTAAGTGTCTATGGTCGCGTACTCCATGAACTTTTGAAAAGGAAAAGCCGTTCAAGAGTATGCCGAGACCCTGACCAGTACATATGATATAGAATATAGAAAGCAACTACTAAAACAAATACAAAAAATTGATATTGTCCAAACTTACCTCAGTGTAGCTAGGTTCTAGATTGCCTGTCTCCTCTTCGTCTGGAGGGTTCAATAATTGAAAGACTCTCTGGGTCTCTACGGCAACATGCGACTTTGAAGAAACTTCTGCCAATTTAATAAGTTACAATTATCAGGCACTTTTATCCGGAGTTTGATTTGAAATATTTCTGGAGGAAAATAAACTAAATGTTGAAAATTGGGAGGGGGGGGGGGGGGAATCAAAACAGAAAAAAAATGTAAATAAATGTTTTAGAAAACTTTTTTTTTGCAAAATATTGGTCAGTTGCTATTCTCTATTATAGTTGTACAGTAGTAGTGTAATAAAGAAGAAAAAACAAATTAAAAAGATGTGATGGGTTGGATTGTAACCAGGCGGATGCACAGTTTCGCATAAGTCCCAACCGTTTATATAGTTTCACTGATTTTTCAACCGCCGTCATTTGCTACAAGTCATGCACATCCCAAGTTCGGGAAATCATCCAGGAAAGTCGACAAGTAAGGTTGAGGATATATATAAAAACGAAGCATATGCAATTATTTGTACCGGGTAGAGACATAAGTGGGGTTTCTTGAATCGCAATAGGAATTTGTAATCGGAAATATATGTATCAAAAATGATTATCCTGAGAAGCAGTAAAAGTCCATACATTATTATATTATATTGACAGACTGTACAATATACACCCTTGTGTATATCTTATATCTAATCAAACCCGAATTTCCAGCATTAAAAAAGCAGGCGAGGCATGAAGACACTAAAAGATTTTTTTTTTGGAATTCACGATGAAAATTGCTACTGAGGACAAAGCAAACTAAACGTTGAATATATTCTGGCTACATATACATAGTAATTATTTCTCTGTAGTCCTTCCATCACATCAGTATCAACGCACTGAAAAGAAATATATTGGTGACTTTGTGCATGATGTGATGATTAAAACTATTGTAGTGTATCGTCTTTGCATGTTGAAAATGTTCAGATGCATACTCATTGTTTGGTGTATATTTTTATGTGGTTTTCCCTTTCTCAATCGTCCAGTATTATATAAAAGGTTGATTAGCATATATAAAAATTCCACTCTTTATTCTGTCAAACTGTGTGGTCAAATTTCTTTCTTTTGATTATACAATATTTTGATCGGCCTCAAGATATAGAAAAGAGAGATGGAGAAACATCTTGTTGTTTATTGGTCACACACACACAGTTTCGTGCGCGTACATTGTCTATTTCTTCTGTCATGTATCACAATATTTTCCTACAGTATCAATACAAACAAAAGTCAAAAAGTTATATAATAGGAATCCAAAAGGATTAATGACAGATAACAGAGAATACTAGAAAGTAGAAAATTATGAAACTATTTAAAACTAAAACCTAGTACATCAACTGATGACTGATGGTAGATTCTTCAAATTTCAAATGTACATGACCTCTGAGTGACAGTGTCAAATAATTCAAAATGAGAATGAGAAGGAAATACATACAAGACATTACATGAGCATAATTATTCTTGAATATTAAGCATGAAAACTTATGACTCATGTGAGCCCAAATTTGTGACTTTAAAATTAACGCCAATGACATGAACTGATAATGCGAATTTATTTAGTGTTTACTGTAAGTTAATTAAATTGAAACATGTGTCATGAAATAGCAATAATATCAGTCTTATTGTTAAACCGCATCATTATGTACACATATTCGAATGGAAAAACGAGATGAAAAGAAACAACATTAAAGTTTGTCATAAGTCATAAGAGACCTAACAAATGACTTTGAATTTTTATTTCACCATTCTCATGAACACATGGTGAAATAAAAATGTTGGTTGATTAATTGACGTCCGTCATGTTGGAAATTCTCAACTCAAAATGATGCGTGGGTGTTCTTCAATCTGGTCCTAAAAAGTTCCTTTTTACTTTTTAACAGATATATGGCATCTGTAGACACTATCTGTCGCTTTTGATTCTACAAAGAAACGCTGATTATAGAATTTTTTCTTAGCCAAGATTCAGTCATTAGTGACGAGCATTTTTAGGGGTTAATGGTTAATTGCAATATCCGACTCTTTGTCCCACTTTTCGAGCAATTTTTCGGCGAATCCACACATAATAAATGTATACACAATAGATAGACAAGTGTTAGAGAGATGACGTGGGTGTACAAGAAGTTCATGAAATCCTACAAAGTGAAAGGAAATTAGTGTACATACATGTGTAAACAACTTGGATTTCTCAATTCGGACTTTGGAATTTGGAATGCTTTTCACTCTGAGAAATGTGCAGTATACACTAGACACAACTAAAACTAATTACTTTCTCGTCTTCCATGATGTAGATAATTAATGTTTTTCATGCTGTTCAATCCTCAGAAGTCAAAAACCTGTCAAAATGAACTGTGGAAAAACAATTTTGAAGCTTAATTATTAATTACATACCAAGGATCTAAAAGTTGATAATAATAATGAGAAAAAACAATTCCAACGATCTATTTGAGGTTCAACACAATTTATTTATTTGTACATTTTCCTAATGTACACTCACATCATTTTTTGTCACTTTCGAAAAAAACTCAAAAATTTCTTTCCAACCCCATAGATCATAAATACGTCCGTACCAACGATCGATACGTAACTTGATTATTCTGGAAGATGTTCAAACCCTATACATGTTTAATGATTACTTCAAATCCATAATATAGTTTACTGTAAAGTTCTAGAACATTTGTGATACTAATAAGATTTTGACTAGTGAACTCGAATTACTGTTTAACGTATAACTAGTATAACTGTATGCCATTAGTAAAAGTAAACATTTTTGTCCTTTTACAAAAATGAGTACACATTAAATACGACGTATAAACTTATTACTTTTGTTAAAATAAATTACAAAATAACCATTTAAGTATTATTTTGATTCGTGTCAGGAGCTTCCCAACTCTTTCGTCTATCAGTTAATTCTACAATGTAAATTCTAAATTCCAATTATGCACGTAAAAATTAATACGTGTATAGCATGAGAATCGTTATCTTTCGTCGTATACTGCGTGCATAATAATGCATAACGCTAGCTATTTTATATTGTGAGTGGGTTTTCGTTGTTGGAGGTATGAAAAGGAAAAAATAAAACAGATTAATATTTGATTTGGTATTTTGTATACATTTGTCCATGAGTAAAGAAACTTTTATTTCCTATTAGTCCTTTCGATGGGCTATTAACAACCTAAAACAAACTGAGTGAGTAAACGGATAAACGTATATATATACAAATTAAAAACATTAGTTAACAAAACCATCTCACAAGTCAGAACACAGGTACTTGTCGTCCTAAGTATATCCCAAAGTGACAAGTCGGTATATAAAGATGATGATTGTAAATCCACAAAGATAGTAATAATATGTTTACAAACAATAATGTTCATTATACAGAGAGACAACAACGAACAGGTTCTTTTTCAGGCGCATTAAATAAAAATTATAGATAAAAGGAGGTGTATGAATTACAGAATACATATAACTATATCTATTGAGATATACAAATACTCTTACTCAAGAATTCTGGTTTCTAAATGTCCCTATTATTCCATTTTTTATTAAAGTACACAAATATGACGGGCGCCGTATTAGTAATTTACGATGTTAGTTTCATGTGCTCTTTTTGTGATTTTCATAAAAATGCTAAAGTGTGGGTGAGCAGGTTCTTTATTTAATTAATAGTAAATAATTTTTCCTGTTTCTTCCCAACATTTATCATGTATGTTTAAACTGTCAACGAGAAGCCCAAACCAAACACGATAGACCATAATGTATTATACGCATAGAATATAGAATACAAATGTTCGTTTTAATAACAAGATTGGTAAACACTAAACATTGAACACTTTAAATTCTGACAAATTACATTCAATGAGAAAATCACAATTGTGCAATAGTATGTCACAAACTCAAACTTGTTTTCATCCATGTTCATCTTGCACAAAGTGCTATGATAGGCAATAGTCAGTAACATCTTGATATTTTTGGATTTAAATATGTACTACAATTATTTTGAGTTACTTACCATGTAAATGTACGGCATTCGGCTGAAAGAATGTGTATTTTCTCTGTTGTCTTTAATTTTTGCTTGTTTTTTAAACTGTCTACACTAACAACCAGAAAGTCTGTGTATAAAACATAAGAATCAGGTACAGCGTAAATTCTTGCAAATGATTTCTTTTGTTTCCGTTCACGTTTTTTCTTCTTCAGCGGAACTGGGTTTCAAAGAATCTAATCTTTGGCAATTTTGGTATTTTCAATGGCCTTTCGAAATTTGTAGTACGTCTCATGTCAAATATACATAAAATTTGTGATTGTGTGCTTGAGACAGATATATTTGAGACACAAGCCGATAATACAAATAAAAAAAGACCAAAGAAATACATACTTTGAAATATCTTGGACAAATCTTTGATTATCATTTTGAATTCCCACACAAATCTTTTATTTTGCATTCATATGACTTTTTTTATCACTAATCACTAATAGTACAAAAAGACTGTTTCAATGCACATTACATTTTGAAACAATTTAAGGAGAACAAAATATGCATTTGTAGAAATTTTTGTTCAAATTGTATGGAAATGAACGCTGAAAATAATTGCATTACACGCATTTGGCATATGGCGCAATACAAAATAATCTGTGAGACGTATTACATCGTTTTTATTTGACAGCTATAATCCTATTTAATTCAAATTCTAAACTTTACATTTACTAAGCCCTCATAGTTGCATACATTAAAATGTGACATTTTTACGCCGTGTGCCGTGTTTATTTATTTACTTTTTCATGTTCCTTTATCATGTTTACCCTTCACAACTTTTACCGTCACTATTTATATCATTATATTATTATTATTTCAAAGTATGTTTTATAAACTAGATACATGTACACATTCAGGCAGAGATTAAATGTTGATGATCTCTGTCTTATGACTTTTATGTGAAATGCTATTCGATGTCTGTAATTTTTTTGCTTCAAATATTTCAAAATAACAAGTTCCACAGAATTTATAATGGTAATGCATAAATAAATATTATGATGTTGTTTGTCGTCTACCCAGTAAACATTTTACACCTTTGACCATTTTCTATCAACCAAGATATTTTGGAGGGTGGTAATATGCAAATTAGCCTTTCATTACCCCGTATACATATTATTTACATGTTCGTTGCAACATAAAAATCATTTCTCACACACATTACAACAATACCTAGAACAAAATGTCATAGGTATAATATATTATATTATAGTAGATACTCCTGATAGACATAAGATATTTTAAATCTATTCATTGTACATCTTTCTTCATTTCCGATTTCCACATATACTTTTATATTTTGCTCCCTTGTTTTATATACGAACTCACAGTCAATGAGATTTTAATCATGAACATTGTCATGTATATGTAGTATAAATCTGAATCTAAGTTGGAAATTTAGTGCTCAGAAAGTACAATGAATCTATCTCTACCATCTGAATGTGAGATCATGTCTATAGATTTTTTTGACAATATTTACAATATAGCCAAAAACGATATGCTATTCAAATAAACTAAAGACAAAAAATACACGAATGAGTACAATTTTTTACAGAACAGGCATTTGATGTTGACACAGAAAAATATTCAGTGCTTTTGGATGTATATCGGTTAAATTGAATGTCATTTACATGTTTATATATACCACATGGATCAATATATTGTGGGAATCAGAAAAACTAAACAAGCTAGAGACACAATTTTGAATGCACATGAGAGGAACATGCCTCAGTAGGTTGTGCGCAAAGTTGTGTGGAATTTCATTCAAAATTGCTGGACTGAGAGAGATTTTTCTGTAAAAATTTATGTAAAAAAAAGCCTCAAATATTTTAGGACATTTTTTTGAATCAAGATTTTAATCTTTCGTCCTTAATTTTTCGAACTATTGGCGTAACATTTAAAACTTTTTTAATGTACGTTGAGCGCAGGTTTATGGGTAGTC
>JAQGBH010005180.1:0-14884 GCA_034698265.1 Sminthurinus aureus | reverse complement strand
ACTTTTCGGTGATGACGTGTGTTCACTTCAGCGCACCACCCTCAGAAAGTTTCAAAATATATAAGGAAGCCCCTTGGGTATAATATAAAATATAAAGAATGGTAAAAATGAAGAACATAATAATATACTATAATGTTACTATCTTTTTAATTTAATATGAATTTACAGTGATGATTAATATTATTGTCCATTCTTGTTTACAATCTGTTATATTCTGTACTTGTATTGTTAGTTGTTGCTTCTCTATAGTTATTGGGGGGGTTGTTTTTTAAAAGAAAAAAGCAAATAATAGTTTTATTATTATCACTTTTTACGATTATTTTTTTGTGATATATCCGGGATTTTTTTATGTTTTTTCTAAAATTCTATTTATTCTGTTGAAAAATTTTCAGAGGTTACACCATCAAGAAGTGGACTTCGTAAAAGGAAAAGAGCAGAATCACCCGATAAAACGGATCCTTTAATTACTGAAGAATGGGTTGATGAAGATAAAGTGGACATTTGGGAAATTCGTTTATTTGGTGATAAACAAGATAAAAAGGTTGAAAAGAAAGTTGAAGTACCTAATACAAGAACTAAAACAGGAGTAGTTGTAAATCGTCCAGAAAAATTTGATCCATCAACAAATGGTAATGTTAATAATACAATATCAGCAACAAAAGCAGCAGATATGATGAAAGAACAAATGGAAACTGAATTGAAGATGCAAAGAGCTGTCCATTTATCGAAAAGAGATAATCATGCTAAAAATAATAATATTACTAATGGAAAATCTCAAATGCCTACAGCTTCACAACAATTACAACAACAAAATGCTGCAGCTGGACTACCAGCAAATCCAAGATCGTATGGTGGTCCAAATGCTACAATTGGTGTAGCTGGAAAGAAATATGTTCTAGCAAAAGGTAGTACTGCCAAGGCGATTAGTACTGGTGTTGATGGAGCATCTCCAATGATATTAAATCGTAAAATTCCAAGTGCAAAAACTACTACAACAACAACACCTATTACAACTGTAACAAAACAAACAGAAGTAATTGCCCAAATTTTCCAATCCCCACAAGGACAAAAACTTGTATTTAAAGGATCTGTTCAAGATATGACTCCACAAGTGCTTCAACAAATTCAAGCACAGATTGCTTCAATGCCTGGTCTTTCCAATGGAGCCACATTAAAATTTGTTATTCAATCTTCTCAACAAACTATACCAAATTCTCCTGCAGCAGCTTCTACAACTGGTGGACAAAAATTACCATTATCTAATGCTCCTACAAATACTACTACACCAAAAACTCAAACAAATCAACAACAACAACAACAGCAAGTAGGTGGTGTTATGTCTGGTCAACAATTATACAAGACATCGGATGGAAAAATTCAAACAGGTCAAGCAAGACCAGCTCCAATGGTACTTAAAAAATATGTCAAAGCTTCACAAGCTACAACTGCAAGTACGCCGACGACGACGACACTAACAACAAATGCTGCAAATATTTCAGGTGGTTTAGTAAATAGAAAAACTATTAATAATAATAATAATAATTCTAGTACTACTACAACAGCTATTACTTCATCTACTACTTCTTACTCTTCTTCTACTAATAATATTAAAAATGCTAATAATGTCAATGTTAATAATAATAATGTGGGAAATGTAACAGAGTCACCATCAAGTAATGTTGCTGCTGCTGCTAAACCAAATGAATTAATGATAAAAATTGGTCCAAATGGTCCTGCTCAAAGAGTTATTTTACCACCAGGTCAAGAATTAACTCCACAAATCTTACAACAAATTACATCACAAATTCAAGGAATGCCAGGTTTTGGTACTGGTGGAACTTTTCATGTACAAACAACAACAGTACCAGTACAACAACAACAACAACAACAAATTGTTGCAGGTACAAATAATACTACTCAATTGGCTCCTAGATTCCAAACACAACAACAACTTGCTACTAATACTGCAAATAAACAAGTAGGAGGAAAGATTCAATTGAGTGTTTTAGTTCCTGGTCAACAAGGTGGTCAAAGAGTATTAATTCCTGGACAGCAAGTAATAAGAACTGGTGGTGGTGAACAAAAATTGCAACAACAACAACAACAGGTTCAAGTACCAGTAAGTGCAGTGAGTAATATCCTTGCTGGAAAAATGACTCAAGGTGGTGTATTTAATACTCAACAAATAGTCAAGACTGCTGATGGAAAATATCAAGCAGTAAATATTCCACAACAATTGGGTCTTCAAACTGTTCAAGCTGGACAACAAGTTTTAATAAATACAAGTGCTGGTCCTCGTTTAGCAACACTTGGTGGTCAAACAGTTCTTGCATCTAATTTAAATACAATTCAACAACAACAACTTTCTTCTATAATGACTCCAGGTCAAATAATACAACAGCAGCAACAAGTAATACCAGATACTTCTGCTTCAAATATAATGACTACTCCAGCTTCTGCCCCTCCACCATTACCAGTTATGCCAAATACTGCTCCTCCTGCGTCAGCTTCTATTCCACCACCATCACCAGGAGCTCTACAGCAACAACAAATGCCAATTAAACCAAATGAAATCACAGCTAAAGTTCATGCAACAGCTCAAGGTTTAAAATTTGTGATTCAAACCAATGGAAATGAAGTAACTCCTCAATTATTATCTCAAATTCAAGCTCAATTAACTAGTATGCAAGTAGTTCCTGGACAAACAATTTCTTTCCGAATTGAAACACCAGAACAACAACAACAGCAACAACAATTACTTCAACAGCAACAATTACAAGAGCAGCAACAATTACAATTACAACAACAATTATTATTACAACAACAGCTTCAGCAACAACAACAACAGCAAGAAATGCAAGAACAACAGACACAAATCATGACATCAACAGAACAACTACAACAACCTATTGAAGAAATGGCTACTCAATCAATTTCTGAACCAACTACTATACAAAGTTCAATGGATACCCAAATAATAGATCAAAATACCATGATTAATAATCATACTATTAATAGTGGAGGAGAATCAGAACAACAACAACAACTGCAACAACAATTAGTTCAAAATATTGAATCTTTAGAAACTCAACCACTTGAACCATTACAACAAGAAGAACAACTTTTACAAGGAGTAGGAGAAGAATTATTACAACAACAGTCAATAGGTACAATACAAGAACAGCAAATAAATAATCAAGAGTTAATTAATCCATCTATTGGAATCACAACACCATTAAAAACAGTTCATTCAATTTCAAGTCCGTTACCAACAGCAATGCCTTCTCCAAGTCTTACTACTACAACAACTACTACTAATACGCCAATAATGGCTACAACTCCTTTAAGTCCAACTAAAAATGTATTGGGTACACCTACTAAAATTGTTACAAATGCTACTGGACAGCCACAAAGAATAATTTTACCACCTGGACAAGAATTAACTCCTGAACTTTTACAACAAATTCAAATTCAACTTGCTGGTATGACAGGTTTACCGCCTGGCCCTATACAATTACAAGCAACTACTGCTGCTGTTGTAAATACTCCTACTACTCCTAAACAAACATTAGTAGCTAGTTCTCCATTAACACCAGTTCAAGCAACTCCACCATCATCACTACCACCTCCTCCTGCTTCTTCAACAATAACAAAAACTCCTGGTAAAATTAAAGTAAATGTTTTCATGTCTGGATCAAAAGCTAAAACTCAGCAAGGAGGAGGAGATCAGCAAATAACCACACCACAAAAACAAAGTAGAGTTCAACAATCACCAGTAAAAGGAATTCCACCCAAAACTACTAGTGTTATTACATCACCACTTCCAACAAAAATACAACAAAGTAATCAAGTAATTCAGTCACATCTTCAAACTCAACAACAACAAATTTCATCATCATCATTTGAACAAAGTGCAATTTCTCCTGCTTTAACTGCAATAACTGGAAGTCCAATTAAATCTAGTACATTAGCTGGTAAAATTCAACTTCAATCTGCTACAACATCATCAAAGGATCAAATATTAATGAGTGGAAATGCTTCATTTGGTCCAATACTTAGTCCTGTATCATCACCAACTACAACACTTGGACAAGTAATAAGTCCAAGTTTACAAGTTTCTACTGTACAAAAACAACAACAACAACAACAAAAAAAACCAAATGATTCATGGAAACCAATTGGCCCATCCAAAATTCGTTCAAGTACTCCAATCAAAGCACCCACAACTAAAGTTCAAATTTCTTCACCATCATCACCTCATAAAATACTTCAACAGCAACAATCCATTGGACAATTTCATAGTGGTATTGTTACTAATGAAATAACTGGTGATTCACCTATGAGTTCCATTGATACAATAAATGTACAAAATTCTATCTCTACTCCTCCTCCAAGTACCACTACCACTTCTCCACATCTACAAAATAAAGGAACTAAAAAGACAAAAACATCCAACAAAGTTGACACACCATCACCGGTTAAAACTTCTGGTCAAATAACTCAACCAAAATTGATCTCCACTCTATTTAGGCATAAGGAATTATTGAAAAAAGATATTTTCAAAAAGAGAGGATTATTAGGTGAGTACTAATGGTATTATGTATTATTATATTTTTATTTTCAAGTAAATTTACAGAAGTTCACATACACACATTAATGTCACTTATAACAAAAAAAAAATTGATTCTAAAGTGGAACATTACCATTAAGATAGTGAGAGTCTTACATGAATGTATTTATTTCTTTTGATATTTTTTTAGAAAAGGAATTACATATTGATATACAGGTAAAAAAATATATTTGAATTTATAGTTTAAATGTTTATATCATATTATTAAATATATTATTAGTTATTATAGAATATTCTAGAATAGTCTTGAACATACATCTTGTAAAATAATAATTGATTGCCATACTATTACAGTAGTATTATTTAAATTGTAATAATAATTCATATTATGATTTATTTATGGTCATAGAGAGAAATCCAAGAGGAAGTGAGTAAGAAATCTTCTACCTCCATTAATTCAACAACAACAACAGCTATTACTAAAAGCTCATTAGCAAATACCATTGAAACACCAAAAGGAGCACAGGTAAGAAAAAAAAATGAACACTTGGAGTTTAGTATTTGATTTATTTTGTATTTTTGAATAAAGAAATTCTCGAATAGTATTGTAATAGTATTATTTATTTATTTATTTATTATTTATTATGTATTTATTTTTAATAATAAAAATTTTCTTGTTTGATCCTTCCTAATGTAGAAACGAAAATCTGGTGGTAATGAACCAAAAACAGCAAAGACTCAAGGTGGTTCTAAAGGTATTGATCTTGGAAGTCCATCAAAGAAGAGAAAGAAGAATAAATTATATTGTATTTGTCAAACACCATATGACAATTCGAAATTTTATGTGGGCTGCGATGTATGTTCAAATTGGTTTCATGGGGATTGTATTGGAATCACTGAAGAAATGTCTACTTGTCTTTCGGAATATGTCTGTGATTCTTGTCAAAATGATGCAAATAAAGTATATTGCTTATGCCGTCAGCCTTATGATGAATCTCAGTTTTATATTTGCTGCGATACGTGCCAAGACTGGTTTCATGGTAGATGTGTTGGGGTTCTTCAAGCAGAATCAAATCAAATTGATGAATATGTTTGTCCAAATTGTGATTCAACAACACCGTTAAATCATGCCAATTTAAAACCTTTGTCATATGAAGATTATCCATTACTATCCAAATTATTAAAACAAATTCAAAGTCATAAATTTGCTTGGCCATTCCTGGAACCTGTGGATCCTACTGAGGCAAAGAATTATTATAAAGTTATTAAAGAACCAATGGGTAAGTAGAACCAATAATAATAATTATTATTATTGTTCATAATTTTCCTTGTTATAATACAGTAATATTTTAATTTATTAAGTTTTTTCTCTCTTTATTCCTAGAAAAGACTTCTTCTTTTTTACAGTCATTATTTTTTCATACCAATTTGTAAAATGATAAAAAAAAAGTATGTATTATATTACAATATTACTCATGTTATAATGTTGTACGAATTTCTTTTTCTTTTAAACAAATTTAATTAGATCTACAAACTGTGGAATTCCGGACAGAAGAAAAATGTTATTCAAGATTACGAGACTTTATTGGAGACATCACAAAAATATTTGACAATTGTCGTTATTATAATCCTGCTGACAGCACATTCTACAAAGCGGCTGAAACGTTGGAAGCATTTTTCGCACAAAAAATAAGTTCATTGCGAGAGAGACTTGTGTAATGGATATATAAATTAGTTTTTACAACAATAATAATAATAATAATTACATCTTTGCAATATTTCTTGTTTCAAGCCTTTTATATTTGTTATATGTTAATATTGTCATCATCATTATGATTACTTACAATCTATATTTAAACGGAAATTACCTGTCTATGTTATTATTACTATATATATACACATGTATCTTATATTATTAATTGAATATTACTATACCACTCTGATGTACAACATTTATTATACGACGAAACACTCGTAGTTTTGAGGATAACAACTATAATCTATGATATATTATCATTTTAAAGATGATTAATTATTATTACTACTAATGTACTAAAATTCTACTTCTAAAGTCATCATAGTTTTAGTTATACTTTAGATTTATTATCATTATATTTATTCTTATGTTCAGAAGTATGCTAGCAAATACATGCTTCATTATTATTATTATTATTATTACTAGATCTATGTACTATTGTAATAACAATTTGTTTTTTCATATTGTAAAAGGCTCAGTCAATTCATTAATAACCTTTTTTTGTACCATTTTCCCATTTTGAAACAAGGTATGAATAATTAATATGACTTTTTATTTTCTATAACGTTTGTTTTTTCCTTGGTGTAGTATTATTATTAAGTACATTATCCAGTATGTTCAAAAAACAAACATTATACATTGGACTTTACTTTCAAATCGCGATAGAAATTCATGATTTGTGTATGATATATACATAAAATAATATTACATATTTATACAATTCTGACGGCTTTTCTCGGAATTAAGCAAAAAGTATATCGATGTTATTAGAATTAATATTAGTATCTATGAGCCATTTTTTTAAAAGTATGACTTTTTTGACACATGAATTTTTATTATGCTTTCTATAGAAAAGGAAAAAAAGAAAATAACATGATTGGTTAAAGTAATCAAAACGTCAAGAGATTTTTCCTTTGATATATCATGAATACTTTATTATTATTATAATATAATGCTGTTGTATTTCGTATTTTGTACCATAATACACATTATCTACATTATATGTTGTATTGAAGAAAAAAAAAACAACAAGATTCATTTTTGTCGTTTATTAATTTTAATTGCAATAAAGCAAATTTTAATGTTATTCTTAGATTAGCTGTTACAATTTTGCAGTGATCGTTGAACAGTATTTTTTGTTTCGAAAGTCATTGACGTATTTATTTGGTTTGTGTAAGATATGTGTATATGATCTTTTTCAAAGCCTATCTACCATTTGATCGTTTTTGTAACTTGTCTCTGTCTTGTTTATACGTGTATACCTACAATGTACATATTATTATTATTATACAACCGGATTTGATTTACAATACCCTCCTTTTAAGTTCTTTGTTTCGTTTTTCTAAGTTGTTTTTGTTTGGTTTTGTATTTTCATTGCTTTATTTATATTGCTGTAAGTATTAAGGAATAATATATATATACACATAATATTTACTGGCTTCAAATTTTGACACTTTCATCAAAGAGAGAGAGAGAGACAGAGGTAGTTACATATATTTAACATTTAATAGTATAAGTATTTTATTAGTCTACAAATTTTCATGTAAATATACTAGTATATACTAGACTATCTAAAATCTAAATATATACATAGCAATTTAACAGTACACATTAATAATAATTGTATGATGATAGATTACTGTAGGTTGATATTTGATATTGTTTGTACCAACAATATTAAATATATATCTAATATATATATATATATATGTATAATGTAGAACGTTTGCAGTTGCTATAATATCATTATTCTATAGTTTTATTAGCAAATAATCAATACAAAAAAGCCCATATGGGGTGACAAATTCACCCATTCGCTTCCATGATAATTATTATAATAAATCCAAGAATTTCTTAAATTCTTTACCAACTAATGTTTCAAAATATAATGTACTAGAATATTATATACATGTTACATACTATATAATACTTGCAATGAAAAAAAGAAAGCAAAATTCAATTGAAATTTGTATAATGGTATATAAGTATAAGTAATATCAGGAGCGTTTTTATTGACATGTTATATACTTTAATACATACCATGAGTGTCATTTTTCTTATTACTAATTACTAATAATACAAAAATAAAAGGAAACAATGCATATATATATACACACACATAAAAGTAAAAGATGCAACTTTATACACGGAAGACAAGGAAAATTGATGATACTGCAAAAATAAATAATTATTATATAGTGTGTACGTGTACATGTAAGTAGATTTAATTTCATTAAAATTAAGAAAGTGCTATAATATATATTATTATGCAAGACATGTATAATATAATATATGTTTATGATATACATATATTTGCAAAAGTAGTAAGTGCAAATATGTGTGTATGAGTAAAAAGGGCACATAGTACACGCAGGATATTTATACACGTGTGTAGAAATGTAGTATTTTTTACAAAAAAAAAAAGTCAAGATATATGATATAAAAAACTTATAAAGAATTGAATTAGTACTAAAAATCTATTTGTAATGGATCACTATCTTCAAAACAAATATATAAAACAAATACATATTTATACAAAAATGGTGTATAATAAATAGCACCATTTTGAATGTTGTAGATTGTAAAAACCTAAAAAAAATCGAGAAAAAGTGTCGATTACTTTTCACTTTTCACACTTTACATTTCTATAATGTTATTATAGAAAGAAAGAAATAAAGCTATAAAAATGTCTTTGTACAATTTGAAAAGTGATTATTCAACAAAGTTTTAATGCATAGATGTATATAATATATATACTTAACTACAGTATACAAAGTAATAATATTATGTATAATTAATGTAGGAAAAATAATGTTACTAGTTCAATTTAAAACGTTAAATATATATAGGCAAGAAGACTTTTTACAAATTGAAACTACATATATATATTATATAGAGAGAGACATTATTAATTATTATGTTATATGTAGTATACAATTATATATGCATTGTCTTACAAATAAAAAGGATAACCAGCATTAAAAAGTATGTAAATAAAATATAATCTACTATATTATATCGTACACAATAAAATAAACAAAATTTAAAATTTTGATTACCTATAAAAAGTCGTGTGTATACATATTTAAACAGTTATTTATTTATTTGAGGACAAAACGTTTGCATCTATTATGTGTATTTATTATTTTCAAAGCTCTTTACAATTTTCATCTTACTTATCAGTCGATTCACTTTCACTTGTGTGATCCCATATTTTACTTTCTCTTTGTTTCTCGTATTGCCCTCATTGTCAATTTTTCTTTTGATCATATTTGTTCTGCCTTTTGTTTTTAACGCTTGTCAGATCTTTTGCAGTTTAAATGTTGCATCATATTGCGTGTATCTTAAAAAATAAAAGTAGGACAAATAAAATGCCTAAAATACTTCTGTAAAATATAACAGTATCACAACCTCTGTTGTATCAGTCGTAACACCGCATTGCTTTTTAATTCGTGTTCACATATTCTGTATTGTTAGTATCATTTTTTAAATATTTCATTACCAGACGAGGTGAGGAGCACAAAGAGGATATAGAACAGCTGTCATAAAAGTTCTCTCTTTTCCAACAGTTCCAGACGAGTTAAATTAATGACATTTGAAAGTTAGATGGTAATATTACCATCTAACTTTCAAATGTCATTGTATACGTGTATGCAGTAATCTAAAGATATTTGCTTTTGATTTAACTACGTCGCTATAAGTATACAGATAAAATGTTATGCGATCAATGTATTTTATAATGTGTGCTTTGATGCAAGGCCCTCCATTATACTCTCGAAAAATGTTCCCGTTTCCTATAATTTTAAATACCTTTCTATTGCACAAAATATATTTTTTTGATCGTCACTCCTAAAACAACAACACTCTCATCGTAAAGAATCATACATGCATAACACATATTACAACATAGTATATAACATTGGCATATTATTAGTGCGTTTTTTATTATTTGTAATTCTAATGATTTATTATCGTGTCAAAAGTGTCAAATGTGCACACGTGCTTTTCCTACCCACACAGCCTAGCAATTTTTCTAAGGATTCTCATCTAAGAGTGACATCAGCAAAAAATGTTACTAATTACAAAATATGTGCACAGAAAGTGGTAATATTATGCTTTTTAGAACAATGCAGATGACATCAAAGTTAGGTCGTGGTTTCACGAGGCTAATGAGTAGATGAAACTTTTGTATCGTACCATTATGATATTTAATAGTTTCGTAACGTATACGTCATGTATCATGTACCGTGTACCACAGATGTGCTAATATACATGACACGCATATAAAACACGTAAACTGTAAATAAAAACTTGCCTATAATTTAGATATGTAATTAATAATTAATATGCATAGATATGATGAGTTTATATCCAAGGATGCAGCACAGTTAACTGCTGTTACATACATATATACGTCATAATTTGATTTACAGAGTCAAGTTTAAATTGACTCCCCTTTTCAGTGGAGTACATTACATTCAGAATTCAGGAGTTTAGCGTTGTAAATCTAGTGTGTTTTATGATAAAGCACGGGAGAGAGAAAACTACATATTATATATTGTACCCACAACACACCATACACAATAAAATATAATACTGTAAGTTGTAAGTACAGAGGTAAACAAGTGTGCCTTTCTCTCCTTGGTCGTAAAAAGTGTAGATAGCACACACATTGCATTTTTTTTTATTCTTTCCTTCGTGTGTCGTGAACGGGGAAAGTAAATTCAGAATTCACAGGGTCTCAAGACTCAAGACACAAGCCTTGAGCTCAAGTCAGAATTTTTGTGCTGGGAATAAAAATAATATACACAATACACAAGTACTTAAGTAAAAGTAAAGCCATGAAGTTTTTTGAGAATTCAAAAGCTGAGACGAGCGCTATCGATTCTTTGCCTACTGCAGTATTTCATCAACAAGAAAATCCCATCCGCAGTAACAACACGGAAACAGAGTTGGGCAATGAAACGAGCACGAGAAATTCGGATTCCTATTTTGTACACAAAATGACATCGTACTCAAAAACAAAAAGTCGCCCTATTATTGCATTGTCATTATCCATTTTAGCTGTATTGATTAGTCTTTGGTTATGTGCTGTGTTTTTCTTATTACCTGCTGAAAGCAGAATATCAGATAATTTAGTATGGATTGACCACGGTAATTCGGATGGTTCCGATGCAAATCTGAATAATCGGCCTATAATTGGTAAATATTTAATCATGTATAAAATCTTGTTTGTATTCGTATGTACTTCATATCTACATGTACATGTAAAAATAAAAGTATAATCTGCCTGCTGTAATTGTTAGTTTGTGTATAGTGTATAATTATTATATCTACTTTTTCTGCAAAAACATTGCAGTTTTACATTCACAATTTGTAATTGAATCGTGTCTGATTTATAAAGTATGTATTTTACACGGTAAACGGTAAAGTTTGCGGAGTCTCGATTAGTAATAATGACTGTGATTATGATTTGTTAACAGGAATTCTTGCTCAAGAATATTATGGGACTTGCTCCTCAAAGAAATCTGATGGAGAAGCAAGTTCTTTGAAAAATGGTTCATCGGTTAGATCTTATGTGGCTGCATCATACGTCAAGTTTGTTGAAGGTGCCGGAGCTAGAGCTGTGCCTATCTTGTAAGTGGAACAATTATACTGAGCCAACAATAATATTCAGCAAATTTGAATTAAATATTTCCCATTTAAAAAATACATCTTGAATCTCTTGAATGTATAACAGTAATTCATTCTAAGTTTTAACATGTATAATTCACAGAGTCGGCAAAAACTACAATGAAACATACTTGCGGAAAATTTTCCAAAGCATAAATGGGTATGCACTTACTATTATATTTTTATGCACATAATTATTTAATTCTTTAATAATTGTTGTGCACAAACTACAAACTTAATTTTACGTGTTTATTGTTTATAAATGAAAATGTGTTTCTGAAATTCCTGCTCAAATAGAATTTTAATACCGGGAGGTGCAGTAAGTTTTTCAGACTCAAACTTTGCAAAAGCAGGACGACTCCTTTACAAACTTGCAATCAAGGCAAATGACAAAGGGATCCATTTCCCAATATGGGGAACATGTCTGGGATTTGAATTTATGTTATACACAGCTGCAGGGCAAGAAATCAGGGCAGACTGTGGGGCCTGGAATGTTGTGAATCGACTTAAATTTACCGACAGTAAGTTCTTGTTACATTTATTTATTAGAATACTTTGGCATACAATATATTGTGATAAACTAAAACAGTACAACATACAACATGTAATTATAATTAAATCTAAATGAATGGCCTTTTTTATTTTACGCAGGTGCTTCTCAAAGTCGACTTTATGGAAATGCAGGGAAATCCGTTATACGTGCTTTAGGAACTAAGGAAGTCACAGTCAATTTTCATCATTTCTGGTAATTTTACACATATTATTAGATTTATTCGCTTTAGATGTTAAAAGATATTAACTACCCACACTATGGTCCAAGCATGAGAATTAAGCATGCTTATTTGTGAGAAACAGGCATACGTACTCAGCATACGTATGCATACTTAGGTATGCTTATTCGAAGCATTAATGTTAAAAGTCTATTTACAAAAATTTTGTCATCGTGATTGTTCATTTCAATTACTCAAAAAGTATGCTTAGGCATGCTTGAGTATGCTTGGACCATTGTGTATATATATACAGACTTCAGAACATCTCATAAGGTTCATTAAATTTAAAATAATTCTACTTTTAATTTTCAGTATCACACAAGAAAATTTCACGGCATTTAATTTGGACAAATTGTATAATACTCTATCTGTAAATTATGACTCGTCCTCAAAGTTAACATATGTATCATCAGTGGAACATAAAAAATATCCGTTTTATGCTGTTCAATTTCATCCTGAAAAAAATCTTTACGAATGGACTTTGAAAGAAAAAATTCCACACTCAAGAGAAAGCATTGAAACTGCACAATATTTTGCAAACTTTTTTGTTCGTGAAGGTACAGTTTTAAATTTAATTTTTCATTTTTATTCTCTCTCTCTCTCTCTGTGTCATTAAATATTCCAGCTATCATTATACATAGTCTAATTTTATAAATGTTTGATTTTTCATATATGTTTTGTTTTCAGCACGAAAAAATCAGCAGAAATTTGAATCAGTAGAAGAGGAGTATGACAACTTGTTCTACAAATACAGTCCAGAATTTGCTGGTGCTACAGGATGCACTTTTGAGCAGCTTTACTTTTTTGACCAATAATTGTCTAGTGTCTAGTCAGATCAAGATTGTCTCGTCTATTTATACTTCCCTTCTGTATTTTTCCATCTAGAATATAGTGTCCTCATCTACACTCGTTATTCCCTTCCTTATCAACTATTCCAATTTCCAATAATACTTTTAAATCTATGTATAAGGAATACGGAGCACTCCACAATATTTAGCTTTATATTCCATATTGATATACTGATATTATATGGGTCTGTGTACATATGTCTAATGTATACATTACAAGTACATACATCGAAATCGTATACAATTTAGTCTGAATCTTTCATCTTACCAACCTCCAGTGTAGACAGAATGAATATCTAGTACAGACAGACTAAAGGCTTTAACTGGATCACACATGCAGTCATTATTTATTATTTATTATCAAGCTCTGAGCATTTATCTCAGCTTCACACAGAAGACGGTGGTGTATTCATGCCAAAGCCATAATATTGATTAGGTTTAGTTTTACGTTTTAGATTTTAGATACAGCAGCTCGAGCTAGCTCTTGCAAAGTTTTCCTCTAAATATGTATAATCTATAGTGTTTACTATGTATAGATTGTAGATTGTAGACCACGACTTGGACTAGTTACTATTGCTGTGGTCCATAATGATTATTGACATTTAAAACCCTCGACACGTTACCAATGACCAATGGAATTTATTTTAAAAACATCTCATGATATTTTGAGGTAAGACTTCATCAAGAACTTTGATTTCTCACTACTCTCCTTTGACATATTTTCATTTTACATACGTTGGACAAAAATTACATTGTACATTGTTCATATATGTATGTATGGACGTACGCAGATATAAATTACTCAATATACTCATTACTGCGATAGAACATAGGATATAAAATACAAAGGAATCTACATAAAATCTCAAACAAAACGAATTCAATAATAAATTTATAGTGTTGAAGAATTTTACTTGCAACGTATAGTGTGCCTAGAACAAGAATAAACTTGCCTAATTCCAAAGAAAGTTTTTTAAGTTCAATATAATTAAATCGTGAACCGAATTTCATAAAATAATGTTACATAATATGGATACATGTTATGTATTAATTATTATGTACAATATGTCAAATGTTATGTTTTATACTACAAGTACTTATGTATTGAATGTATTTAGTATTTATTAGTACTTAGATTAGTTATTAGATTCTGATATTATACTCTCGAGGCAAGCCAAACTTTGACTCGATCGTTTAGCGGGGGAGGAGTCTAGCACGGTTTATACACATGTAAAAATCAGATATCCTTGCTTAAAATACAATCAGA
>JAQGBH010005179.1:0-14885 GCA_034698265.1 Sminthurinus aureus | reverse complement strand
TACAAGATGTATAATTAACTTGTAATTACGATTAAAAACAAAGATTTACCAAAACATTCAGCGCACGTGATGATATGTCATAAAAAATTCCAAGGAAATCCAGAGCAATATGTTTTTTCCTAACTTCAAATTCATACGGCAAAAGAGAGAGAGAGGAAAAAAGCACAGAAAACAACGTGCATATACAGGCGAGAGATAAAAATATAAAAAAACACTCGCAGCAAAAGGAATTTTTAATTAAACAATTCATTTGATAGGATATATTAAAACTGATTTAATAGAGAGATTTAATGTTTTTGTGATCCCCTGGAGAAATCAGTACTTAATTTTAGTTACTTTACACTTAATATTAAGGTTTATTTGTAAAAATGTAAACATACAAAATTATTCACATCTAAAAAACTATTGTGCCTGTTGTTTGGACTTCTTTTACATCTTGTAAAGGTACAGGTACATTTCAATATTTGTAGGGGTTATAATAACCCGGGGTTATCACTTATCAAGTTATTGAAAATACAATGACCTCAGAATTAAGTGCCAATACGAATTTAAAGGAAGAAGAGGAAGAAGATGTACCTACATTGTCAGCACACACTTTAGCAGCACTTCAAGAATTTTTAGCAAGTAAAGTTGAAGAAGTCACAATTGAGGAAGATGAAACTAATGATGATAGTAAAATATTTACTAAGGAATTATCAGTATCGTTTCCGGAAGATTGGGTAAGGAAAACAGTATTTTAAATAGTTGAAAATCATAAACATGATCCTAAATATATTCAAAGAAATGTGTACATAATAATAATAAATTACTTTCATTTTTCAATAATATATTTTGTTTCAATTCTTGAACTATTGTAGCAAATGAGCCAATTTTGGTACGATGATGAAACTTCTGAGTTCTTAGCCAATGAAGTACTTCGAGTTGTTGAAGATGGTGAAAAAATTGTGTGTTTAAGTTGTCCATCTGTTTTCCGGGCTTGTAAAGGAGCAGAAAATGGTATAAAAAAGACGATTTATACATTGTAAAACTTAAGGCTATATTTTATTTGTATAGTTTAGTTAAAATATTACTGAATGTTATATATTTGATTTGCTATGAATTGTATTTATGTGATAAATATAATCGTTTGGACAGTTGATAGTTGTCTACGTGTATACATAACTATTTTCATTTTGGTTTGGCTATTTACAGTTACTCTATTTGAATATGACAGACGTTTTGAAGCTTTTGGTTCATCATTCAAGTTCTACGATTACAACGAACCAGAAAAAATTCCAGATTGTTGTAGCAAAGCATTTCAAGTAGTTATAGCGGATCCTCCGTTTCTCAGTGAAGAATGCCTTTCAAAAATTGCAATTACTGTAAACCTATTGATGAAACCAGGTGCTAAAATCATTCTTTGTACAGGTATAAACATATTATATATTATTATGACAAAATTCTCTCTTTTCATGCTTGATTAATGATTAATATTATGTTACTATAATATTCATGTTATCTTCCCTGAAAATCATTCTCATGTACCATATATTTTTGTTGTATTTTTTCTAGGGGATATAATGACTGAACATGCTGAGAGGCTCTTAAATCTGAAGAAAACGAATTTTATTCCGAGACATAAAAACAATTTAGGCAATGAATTTTCATGCTTTTCTAATTATGAAATGCCATTGGCAAATAATAAATTATTATGATATTTTGATTATTGTTCAAATTATAAACAACAAAAGCTTGAAAAGCTGTTTCTTCTCTTTTCATCTGTTCATGATGCATAATGCATAATATATTATACATTATACAATAGTATATCTTATAGTGCGAATTACGTAGCAACCATTCTTGGGTTTCCCTTAGCAGCGGTACATATTCCCCTTTACTTATCTTCATGTATAATGTGGATTGTGTATAACAAAGAGGTTAAATGCGGATTTTACTTTGGACGGTCTACATAATATATTACATGTTTTTATCCCTACCATATTCAAGGTTTTGCATGATTTAAAATTCACACATACAAAATAGATGCAACTCATCTGCGCTGACAAATTGTCAGTGACAACTGTTGTCTATTAATGCACCGCAGATTTATTTATTGATTTCAAGAAATCATATCCTACGAGTTATTTTTTTAACATATTTAATGAATAATGAACCAGATAAGTATATATGCTTACAACTTTTTCCATTAAGTATATGCTTCTGTAATGTTTCCACCCCAATGGATGAACGTTTGCATTTTGCATCCTATACATTCTGCGTGTACGAGAATACTCGAGTACACATCGGTGTTCGTTGTCAAGGTGGACGGGAGTACATAACAGAAGAGGAGAGGAAACCCGCATAAATGCAAGTTTGTCCCGTTTTGTTTTACATGTATAAATGCATGATTAACTTTCACTGATTGTATTTAAAAATTTTTAAATTCGTTTGAAAAATGGAGTTGAAATTTTCAAGAGTTGACTATCTACATGTAGGTAGTTGTTTTCCTCATTGTCTCAAATTGCTACCATCATTCAATGAAGGAGGGTCACAGCAAAAAGTATGGTTCTTTGTTACATCATAATTGTGTGCACTATGTCATACATTACAATTCAATTAATCAAAAATTCAAATCATGTGTGTGTGTGTGTGTGTGTGTACATTTGGTTTAACAGGCAGCAATTGCAAATCGAGATGGCATTTTGCAAGTAGTGTCGTATAAAAAAATTGAACCACTTTATCATTGCAAAGTAACATTGGCAAATCCAATTGCAGCCATACAAATCGGAGGCGCGGTTGGTCAGTTATTATATATTATATAACATGAACTTTGATAATTATATGTTATTGATAGTAACTAATTTCTAATTTAGAATACCACTTTTTGTTCTAATGCAAGTTTTAACTCTCTTTACATAGCTAAAGATAAAGTTTATGTGGCATGTGGAAATATGGTTCATGGCTATACAAAGAAAGGAAAAGTATTTTTGGAATTCGATACAAATTTAGCTGAACCAATTCAATCCATGTAAGAAAACACAGTATTCCTTGAAACACACATGTAAATATATATTGCTCTTGATCAATAATTTGTAAAATATTTATCATATGTATATCTGTATACACAATGAAATTGTTTCATACTCCAGGTTTGTGAGCGGTGGACACTTACTCGTGGCCGGGAAGAATGCGTACAGTCAATTTGAAGGTATGAGTTCTTTTAGACTTCTGCACAAAATTATTTGTAGATTTTACTGATTAGACATTAGAGCCCTCAAATGTAGTTGACATAAAATGAATAGTAAATGACTGTACATTATGTATATATATATGTAGAATGTCAAGATGCGGGATTTTACGTTAGCGATGATGAAATCAACTACATTTCAGCTTTACCAGTGGAGAAAGTAGGACATTTGTACAGTTAAATTACATTATATTATTGCATTGTGTGATACTACCTACACTAGAAAATGTTTATAGATATCTGTTTTCAATTTTCTTTTGTTACTACTTTATTTTATTTATTAGGTAAAAAGTTTGATACCAATCCTCGCTTGCAAAGACAGAACTCTTCGAGTCCTTCACCGAGCAAAGTTGAATTATCTGATAAATTTGGAAGGAATTCCGTCCTTCATCATCCCTGTGTTTGGCGATGGTGGTGAAAATGGTAGTGAAATCATTTTTGGAACCAGAGATGGAAAATTTGGCTTGGTAGCCATTGCAATGTATGCATATTAAGACTAATTTACTAAAATTCACATGACACCTCAGCTAATAACTAATAATTACAAACTTTAATGGTTGTTTAATTTTTGGCCTGAAGGAATGATGGCTACTTGAAATGGACAGTTGATACGGAACTGAACGCTGGAATAACTTGTATGGACTTTTTTGATTTAACTGGAGGTACAGTAAAAAAAACTATGAATCTTCACGAGAAATAGACATACCCAAGACACAGGTAGCAGAAGTGTACAAGAACCTTTTCTTACTGGTTTTGTAGTTTTAATGATCTATTTTATTATTCCTTAATATAAACACAGATGGGAACAAAGAGCTTATTGTGGGGTTTGATGATGGAACTGTACAAGTCTACACTTTTGACTATGAAAATTATCAAACCATTCTGCCTCGTCTCTCATATTCACATGTAATTCATCTATATATATATCTGTATAAAGAGAAATTTGTATATCTTTTGTTGGAAAAGAGAAAGTAAAATGTCCTTTCTCCTTTCTCCACAGCAAGAAAGTCAAGTTTTTGTGTTTCGTATAACAAAAAATATTTTCTTTTTTTATTTAAAAAGTCTTGCAATGAAAGTATAACCGGGATTCAAGGTGGGATTTTTGGCAATGAGGGATTTGAAGAAATTCTTATTGTAACTTACTCGGGATGGGTCATTGGATTAACGACAGAAACAATGGATAAAAAAATTCGTGTGGACGATGGCTCATTCAGTATTTCAGATGACACTCGGATGAAACTCGTAAAACTCAAGTGAGCATAATAATATATATATTATACTATCTGCATATTCATCATGAATCACAACAAGCAGCATAAATTATTATTGAAAAACATACTAAAATTACACCAGTTCTCGCTGTGTTCTAAAATTTGTTTCCATTTTCTATAAGAGGAGAAATAGAAGAACTTACGGCCAAAGTGGCACATGAACGAGAAAAATATCAAGCAGCAGCAACTCAGGGTAATAATAACGGAGGTCTGTCAGCAATTCCGTTTTTCGCAGTGAATGACAAGGTTAGTTTTCCATAAGTACAAAAAAGATATAATATTATCGTGATAGAAAGTGGAGAGTGGAAACCACTAGTGTAAAAAAACATTGAAAATGAAGAAACAGCAATGGATATAATGTAAACGTTGCTTGTGTTTTTTACATATTTAAATAATTAGTACATTTGTTACTTATATCTTAAAAACGTAGATGGTTTTGAGCAAAGAGGATGCATCGTATTTATTAACATTGGAAGTAGAGTCGCCAATTGACACAATCCTAGTACAAAGCGACGTTCCAGTAGATTTATTGGATGTTGAAAAAAATTCTGCAGTTGTCAGCTTTAGTCAATGTGATCCAGATAGTGGGAATTTTTTACTCGTAACGTTCCGATGTCAGGCCAATACAACTAGAATAGAAGTTCGACTACGAACGATCGAGGGTCAACACGGAACTATTCAAGCTTATATTACACCAAGAATACAACCAAAATGTTGTCAAATCCGTTCATTCAGTATTAAACCGTTATCTCTGCATGTTCGGTCTCATTCCTTTGATCCGAATCGGTTAGAGATAAACTTAATTTTTAAATATTATGGTATACTAAAAAATACTAAAGCCTACTACTTCCGTCGTGTGCGATTGTTAATAAGGAGTTGAAGTAAATGCGCCTACAAATGTATTTTTTTGATTATGTAAAACAACTAGGCCATACAATTCATTGACACTAAAAGGAGGATTTAGTGTGACGGAAATGCATTCATGGTTACAAAACTGCATTCCTGAAATGCCTGAAAGACCGCCAAGTACTGGAGAGGCGTCATTGACCTTTGTTTCTTCATTTTTGGACACTCTATTGAACTGCATGTATAGGTATCGTATATTATATCAACATTCTGAAGATTATTGTTTCTGTATAAAAGGTAGCTTACAATTATTTACAAAACAATAACAAGTAGCACTTTTTGTTGAACATCTTTCTTACAGTAAAGGAGAAGCACACTTCAAATCAGATAACATTTCAACCATTTCTATTCTGCGGGACTGTCTTACGAAAGAAGCTACTAAAAAGAAGCTTCGATTAGACATTGAATTTGGTATAATCACATGCCTATAATGATTCCTAATTCCTAAACTTTCCTAAATTATTAAATGCTCACAATGGGTCAAGTACAAACAACAAAATTCATTCATAAAATTCCTAATAATTTAATTGAAGATAGAAATGGAATATGTACCGTTGCTATGCAGCAACCTTTCTGGGTTGCCCTTAGCACCGGTACATGTACCATTTTTACTACTTCAATTCATAATCTATGCTATCACAGGACTAAATTAATTACTGTATGTGGTTTATTTTTTTTTCAAAATATTTAGATTTTAATGAAGAAAGCGTTCTACATACTTTACAGCTGATTCGACCAAAACTTGAAGGCTTTCTTTCTCTCTCCAAACAGGTAAGTAAAGTACATGACTATGACGTAGAAAGGTTTTCCCTAACGGTGAAAGCAAGAGAATAAAATTCATACATTCTGAGGTGAAGTAGTGATATTATTGAATGGGTCGTATTGTATTTTTTTGGGGTGAAGGTTGCTTTGGTAGATGCATTAAAAGAAATCCAAGCACATGATCCAGAGGTAGTACAAATATTATCTTCAGAATACAAATACATTTTGGAAAATGCAGAAAAACTCAAAGCCGCACATAAGAGACAGCCGTCTTATTTGGATCGATTATATGGTATGTCCTTTTCTCGCTTTTGTATAAAATATATATATATATTGTTGTACTGACAGACAGCCGTGTTGTAAAATGTTGTGTTCACGTTATTCAAGTTATTGCAAATGTTACTTTTACATATATATGGGCCACATGGCAGAATAAATAAGTTACTTGTAGACTTAAACATGATTCTTTATCAGTTTTAATATGAACCGTGTATATCTGTACATATTTTTTCAGGTATGATAACAGACTTGTATATTGATAAGCACAAATATAATGGAGTCAACGTTAAAAGTAGGGTACCCTATCTCATGGAAGTATTAGATAAACAAGACTTTGATGTATTGTTATCATTCTTTGAAAAAAATCCCTTTTAAATATTTTTACTACACGTGTAAAAAGTATCAATCTCGATAATAAAAAACATTATTATTTTTTGTGTTTGTACACAACGAACAATTTACAATGAACATCGTTTTGACCTATGCAGTACTTGCATAGTAAATTTTTTTAATGCCAAAGTCGTTTTTTTTTCATATATGCATAGACTCGAAAATGTGCAGCCCTTGAGAAGTTTCAACTTTTAACAGTTGCACATTATTCATACCAACAAGACCATTTTGTCCAGGTCTTCTAATGCTATTAAAATATCCAGGTTGCCTTGAAAACACATTTTGTGGTACATTTTCAGGTTCAAAATTTTTGTAATAAAGGTCACAAATGGCATAGTTTTCGTCATTCTCTTTAGCTATATCTTTTTTAAGATTAGACTGAACACTACCACCTTCTCTATGACAAATGAGAGAAATCGATGATCCGCGGATTAAATTAGTAGAAGCTCGTAGTGTTGCTTGGAATTTGTTGTCAACAAGTCCAAGTTGGATTGCTTTGTTTAACTCGCCGTCTTCAAGTTCATTTTCTTCATTTTCTTTATTTCTCTTTGATTTAGGCGTCACTTCCTTCCTAATCATTCGTGTAAAAGCGTTCCACATTTGACGCACTGTCATTTTTGTCCACCTGTTTTTGGAAAATTTTCAGAATTCAGGAATGACAAGAAGAAAAGATTTATTTACACATGATAAAAAATAGAAAACAACTTAATGATGAAATCCATTAAAGTTTATAGTTTGTTTCGAATGAAAAAAAAAACTAGATATCATTAATAGTTAATAGTACGTTGTCAATTGTCAATTATACCTTTTACTGTATATGTTGTGAACTTTCTCCTCCATTGTCATAGGCTTTTAATTGAAAAAATAATCGATTTTCACACAAAAACTCAAATATATATAAAAAGTACAGTTTTTTCTCTAGTAATCTTTAAATCTTTACCGTTTCTGGTTCTGGATGTGAACTTTTAAACTTTGTCATTTTTTGTGAAGCAGCTAAACGGAACACAATTCCTACTATCGTTAGAGCAGGCACAAGCAATACTATAATGATCTATACAAAGTAGATTTAACATTTTATCATTTATAATTTATAATCTGTGTACAGTGTACAATGTACAAACATTTCAATTGCAGAGAAAGAACTAGAGATTTAATCCATAATCTTATTCTGCATGTCACATATAAATTGAAGTTTTTGAATGGAATTAGTACCGGGTCCATGAGACAGTCCCTTTCAACGTTACTACTACTCATAGGCATCGGCATAGTTCTTGAACTGTTATACGACTCCGCAAAAGAATACGGTTGTGTAGTATTCGTTTTTTCATAGCAATATCCCGAAAAATTTAAATCCCCATGAAAAGGAACAATAAATATTGTGTTCTCCAACAGGATCATGGCATAGTAAAACTGAACAATAACATGAACATCCTTAATATCTAGTTCAGGTAAGAAGAAAATGGAGATAAAAGTTGTCACCACCAGTTTTTGAGAAGCTTGGCCAATTTTCAATCGTGAAATATTTAATAGAAATGCAAATATGGCACAGTGAAGAAAAAGTGCAACGATAGGTACAGCTACCTGAAATGCAAAATTATTTAGTCATGAGTCGTAAACTTTTATGTTTACATATTATATCAATTATACGTACCTTTGTACCGTTTATAAAATATTCACTATCAACTGCATTTATAGTTTAATTTGTTTAAACTTACTGTAATTCCAGTTTGTGATTTAAACGCTGTGGCAAATACTAAACTTAAAGCACAACAACGAGCGACATAGAGGAAAATCCAACTAGTTATATTCATAACCTGCCACATGAATGTACCATAACATTTTTCTGGACAACTAACAGGTCCTGAAATAAGTAAAACTCTCCATATACATGCAAATTATAACATTATTATGTAATTTACACACGCACACGACTTTCACCCGGTGAAAGCTCAGTATCTATAATACATGCAAATATTACACATTGAAAGGTTATTCAGCATGATGTTTTTAATTACCTTTTTGGACATTCCATAACAAAGTGGTAGCCACTCTAACAAAGTCTATAAATGAACAGGTAAGAGTTATGATACCCAGTGGTCGATCCTCTGAATAATCCGTCAGTAGTGCAAATAACTGGACAATACATTGTGGTGCATTCTCCAATGAAGCTTGGAGAAAGTCGAGACGAACAAGTAAATCTCGACTCCAATGTAAATCTGGACTGAGTAGAGATTAGAGTAGAGATAAGTGATCAACATATTATTACAGTAGAACTCTAGTTATTGTTAAAATTTTTATTCAAGTATCTATTTGACTGATAGGTATTGAACTTCCATAGTTCGGAATTAAATTATTTCTTATAGTTCTTACGTTTCGATGTTCATATATTTTTTTGGTTCTTTTACGGCCTTGTATCCAAAAACCTGTGTGAAAAATACAACGACAGTGCGGAAAATGTAAGGATTTAGTTATATGAATACATACAGTTTTCTCTCAAATACTTGGAGGATAAAAATTTCATATTGTTTTTTTAATACTTATATTTCGTAATGATATGTTTCTCACCAGTGCCTTTAGGTACCATGTCCATGCGATGAATCTCAATACCATTGTTCCAAAAAAATATTTGGCAGCTCTCCTCACTGATTTACGGGCAATCCTGGCTCCTCTTTTTCTAATATTTTGATCCTTGTGAAAGATTGAATGTAAAATTCCAGTAATACAAGCAAGACAATTAAATGGGCTACATTTGCGTTGCTCCGCTTCTTGAGCAAGACGGTTCATTACACTTTCAGAATTTTTTGCCTTTGGTTTATTGACTTTCTTTGGTGGAAGTTTACAATATCCACTAATACTATCAGTCATATAAACATTTGTGAAGACAGTGGTTGGGAGAAGTACAGGTAGCAATGTTAGAATGGCAAATGTATACTTTCTTTTCTAGAGTGTAAAGTACATGTAAAACAAATTTTATGTAAACTAGTATGGCCTTAAAAATGAAAAGTGTGGTAAAATGCTAAAAACTTGAAATTATTGGTGCTTACTTGAAAATAATGTATTAAGGTAATAATATCAGTGACTACTGATAACATGGATATAGTCATGTCAAACAATGCTTCCACTATAAAAGTACGTACAACTTTCTTTTTGAATTGTTTAATTTTCATCGCAGTCGACCAACAACACTGATTTTCTGAAATCTCATTTCCAGAATTGTTATTACAGTATTCACAAGTCATTTTTTATCTTTGAAAGACAGTAGTAGCACTGTATCTGAAATCTGAATAAAATAATAATATTATATTGATGATAACTATGTATTTCGGCACTAATTTAAAGAGCGATAATGCACATCGAAACTCAAAGCTCGAATGGAAGACATTGGATTTGAAATCAGTGCATAAAGATTAGACTATATAGGTAAAATTATTAGAGATTATATAGACGTTGAACTGTGAATCATCTTTGATAACAAAAGCACTAAACATTTCTTGTAATTGTACATGTTTTTCTTTGGTACTTTATTTTATCAAATCCTGGTTGAATCATGTACACCTTCAGCTGATGAAATAACGTACCCGTGAATCAGCGTTTCATGTTTCAATGTGGAGGAACTACAGAATGCTTTTAAAGTTTGACATTGGCCATACGACGAGCATATAATAGTAAAAAAAATCTAGTATTTTACTAAGAATACATAATATGAAAACATTGACAACGCCTATGACACGACCCAATAATGAAATACTTCAAATGATATAATATATATATTGTGCCCTTGATTCTTGATTATCATTGCTCATATAAACTAAGAAAAATACAACAGAAAAGATTGCGGTGCATTCATTTGACCATATTTACCAGGTGTTCAAATTCATAGTGTAACAAATAAAGCCTAATATATTTTTCCCATTCAAGTCTGTAATTTTACAACAAAATTAATTTATTTTTTTTTATATTATCATAGTATAAAGTATTGTCAAAATTTGAGGATATACAACGTAATATCACTTTTTATCGTAGTCAATATACATCTATTATACTTATATTCAACTAACAAATACGAAACATAAAGAATGAGAACGATTGACAAGATCAAAAACTTTTTTCTCTCTCTAGAAAAAACGACAAAAAATGAACAGGATAATCACGTAATAATAATAATAATAAGCATACATACGTCAATAATTCATAGTAAACAGGAAACGTCTGTAGATACAATCTTGTCTCATAATAATTTATCATATTCAGTATTTTTTAAACAAGTCTATGTAATATCAATATCAATTTTTTTGTTTTTATTCTTTATGCTTACTATTGAATATGGTAACACTTTTTTAATACAAACACTAAAATCTATATAATATAATATATAATGGGATTAAAAATAATATAGTCAAAAGAGTTAAGGTATATTGTTACAATAATATTATGATTACTTTATGATGATACAAGTCAAGTCAAGAAGGATCAAAGTGGTATACATAAGTCATAAGTCACATTTACATATATATAATATGTGTACTACACATTACAAATTCATGTATGTTAATTATTATGTAATCAACATTTCTTTGTGTTTGAGGATTTATACATGATGTGACTTTGGTTTTGTGTTGAAAATTGTAACTAAAAATTGATTTTATCCATTTTACACCATTCCCTTACATTTTTAATACATTGAACTTAAACTGAGTCGGCCAAACCAATCCTATTATTTCCCAAATCAAACTCAGTATAATACTTTCCAATAAACACGTCTCCAAGAATCCAAATAGGACCCAAAGGCTTAGGAACATCTGTAAAGAAAACAAACATAATATATTACGGATTCTTTATAATTTTTATTTCAAATGGTTAAATATTCATTTTTTGAATAATAAATTTAAGAAATAAATAATGATAATACCTCTGAAGTGTACAATACATAAAATCAGTTCACTTACCAAGTCCGATGAATCCACTCAAGCAAATTGTTTGTCCAAATTGACTAACACGTAAAATGTAGTCTTTGCCTTCAAGCTCAAAAACTTTTCCTCCCAAAGTAAAACGGATTTTGGGAAGATTGGGAATGTTTTGGCAGTCGATTTTATATTCGCCTCCGACGATGGGAGATGCTCCAATTTCTTGATTCAACTTTTTGATCTCTTCAGATGGGCCAGCAAGAAGAGAAGTACCAGTATCAGCGATGGCTTGACATCCACCCTTGCAATAATCACCCTTTCCTTCAATAGTAACACCATCCATTAAAAATTGCCAATACCCTTTTCTACTGACTGGCAAGTAAGTAAAGTTTCCTGTGTAGTATTTAGGATCTGAGCCACCCAAAATTAACTCTCCCCCGGGTCCAGCTTCTGGGTTTCTATAGTTACAATAAAACATGAAATAGGTACGTGTTTTAGTTTTTAGTTATGTATACAAATAAGTATAAGTATTCATGTGTACTGACGTATTTAAAACTACTTTTTCAGAGCTTTTAATTTTGATTCCAAATTGAAATGTTTGATGAGACAAATAATGAAACATTGATAAAATTCACTCTGTATTTATGTTAGTATTAATTTTACCGATTCAAGTAGAATGAAAATATTGGGTTATCGATGGCACCTTGACTAATCATATTATTGAAGACTGGAGGAATACGGTCCACAGAAATAGTGTCATATGCCATTCCCTAATAAAGATCCAAAATTTCATCAGAATGAAATATTTATGGGTGATGGTAGATCAATTAATGATGAATTAATGATTTTAATTAACGGGTTTTTTTTTCGAATTATTACCAAAATCCCATCAAATTTCGCAGCAACAAAGGCAAGTCCAGGCTCTGACAAAGCCTCTGCAAACACTTGATTTCTTACAGCTACTCCTCCAACCTTATAGGATTTACACATAATATATATAACAAGTCATATTATACATTTCATAATTATTTGTATTATTATAGCACAAGTGTTTTTACATATAAATAGCCATGTGCAAAGTTGCATACTATGTAAATTGTGGTACATAAACTAGTTTGTGTGTGTATACATCATGTCAACTGAATTTAATGGTCTAATATACTAAAATTATTAATGACATCATAAAACCTATGCATATAGGTTTTATCGTTAGTCTGTAGAAAAATATGCTAAATGATATAGCTATATACATAAACAGTGTATTTGAAAGCATACATTCACAGAATCCTCAGAAAGTATCCCAGACAAGCTTCCACTTCCATAACGGATTTCAAATTCCGTTCCATTGGCTTTGTATGTTGAAGATTTTTTACTGTCATACTTGTTATGAAGCACTAAAAAAGGTAAAAAATGATTAAAACTACAGAATCCTATGCAAAAAGTTATACCAATATGTATGAGCCACAGCAATACATAGAATATAGAATCCATAGAACTACATGAACTGCTATAAAATTACACATAACCTTAGTAACGTGATAATATATAGGACTCGGATCTCGGATCACTGAGCAAAAAAAACTTACAGCATGCAATATTGGTGAGATGACATTTTTTAGAAGGAACCTATAAGGAATACAAAAAAAACGTCATTTATGTTTCCGAAGAATGTTTCATATAATATATTTATTATATATTCAAGTATACTATATTATAGTATACTTGAATCATAATATGTACAATAATACATATATAAACATATGTATGGAATCAATACCCATAAGTTTGATGAACCAGTATCGAAAACAACTTTGAATGTTTGTGGTGGTGTTCCGACTAGAAAACAAAAAGTGTACTAAGATTATACGGCCATCATGATATAGTATTTTAGAGAATGATATCAATCGTAGGTATGATGAAGTTTGAGGTACTATAATTAGTGTTGAAGAAACTTACTTGATATTGGTCCATAATATTGAGCCTATACAAATATTTACAAATAAGTATAACTATATATTAGATATTATAATACGTATCAGTAAAAAATGTAGCATTTTCACATCTAAATTAAATATTTTAAAGGTATGCATAATATGTACATAAATGGGTAATAAAATAATCCTAATATGCGTACACAAACATTTTTGAGTAAATTTCTATTTGGACTTTTAGTTAATTATATATACTTACATCAAGATAATTTGATAAGGGTTCTGGGTGTGGCTGAGATCCTACTTGAGACCACCGATGACGGACAACTTGAATGTCAGTTCCAACTTCTTGAAGAGTTCTTCTAGCAGAATGGATTTTGGTCAAAGGAACCCTATGATAATTTTTTACATAGAAAATAGAAAAAAAACAACCATTATTATTTGTTGTTTTTCATGCATATTTATAAGACATTAAAAATGTAAATTGGACATATCTACAACATATTATAGTTCCACAGAGAGGTGAATAACATTATAATATTATATTCTACATAGACTACAGACTGTCACGCATAAATATGTAATATTTTATTTCAGTGTCTATGGATGTGTGTAACATGGACAAAAAGTAATGATGATAATGAGTCATTTATTTATCAGTTTTATGTTTCCTTGTGCAAAAATACATAGTGTTTACATACTATATATATAGTGTAGACACCCCTCGATCTTGTAACTTTTATAGAAGAAGCCATAATATAAAACGTAAGTACATAGGTTAGCCTTTTGCTAAATATTACCCTTTTATAATGTATCACAGAGCATGCATTATAATATCATGAACCAAAAGATACAAACACTTTAAATTATGGTATTCTCAATGCATGATGATAATGTACTTGCTGATTACTTACTACTTACTGTCTTCTACTCTTCTACATATAATAATATTATAGTTTGTCGATTTTAGAAAACATACAAATTGCGTCTACCCTATAATATAATATTAGATACGAGTGAGAAATGACATTGCACAATGTCAAGCAAAAGTTATCGGATGACAGAATTCGCTTTTTTTCAGAGTTTTTTTAGGGTCAGAGGGTAAATAAATCGATTTTTAAAAGATCCACACTTACGTTTTACGTTCATATATATATATATATACTCACAAAAAAAATCGGTAGGGAAATTTTAATTTCAAAATACACGTGACTGG
>JAQGBH010005178.1:0-14890 GCA_034698265.1 Sminthurinus aureus | reverse complement strand
AGTAATAATTTCATCATAGTATTTTCTTTATAAGCTATAATATACTTCCATATTAATCTTTTTATACATAATATTAATATACATATAATATATTATAATACCTACTACTTTTTAAATGACTAAAAAATATCCGAATTTTCCTTTATAAAAAATTATCGAAAACAACGACAATGTAAAAAAAAAGAGAGGATATTTCCTTGCAAGACTGGATAAAAGAAGAAGGTTTTTCAATACTCAATACTCATAATATATTTATACACATATGTATATATATATACTTCGGGTTGTGTGTATTCGAGGATACTGTATATCGTGATTCTCATTATTTTGATTTGATTTTTATACACAATGTTATGTAAGTCACACAGGAAATTATTATTATTATTACGACTACGTACTACTTTTATTAAATATTAAATATGTGCGTGTATTTGTGTATGACTATAAAATGTTGTATACACAGGAAATAGAGGTTTGGTTCAACTCAAACCGACAACTCTAGGTTTCTCCTCCTTCACTTTCATCCCCATCATCAGCAGCTTCTCCATTATTTTCTTCTTCTTGGTTTGCATTCGTTACTTGAACTGAAAGTGAACACAAAATCAGAGAAAAATAGAGACATTATTTTAGATATGTACATAGCTATTACTTAGTACTTTGGTTTACATGTCATAAGTATAAACCAAACACAAAGCATTTAAGAATTTAAACTTTAAGAATTTGCATTGAAACGGAGAAAGAGAAATATTGACAAAAACGTACCACTTAATAATTCTCGCATTGCATCTAGTAATTGAGTAACACTTTGGTGAATTCCAGCACCAACTGCAATAGGAGGTTGAGCTTCTGCTCCTTGAATTGCTTCCATTCTAAATTAAATTGAATAATTTTTCCAACATGATATGACTTTATAAAATCAATCAAGTACAGCATGTATAAATCAATCAATCAGAGTGCATATGTAAACAAACTGTTGGTTTTATTTTTGTACTAATTTGTAATATTTATAATGAGATGTATTTAAACAGATACATGCACTTACACGTCTGCTCCTAATTGTGGATTATTTCCACCCATTTCGTAGAAAAATGAATTCAAAAGAGAGAAAATTCCCAGTCTCTCATTACTAGTCGGCGGTGTAGGTTGTTTATGGCTATAAATATTAATAGAATCAAGGGGTGGAAGTGGATCATAATTTAAAATCGGCTCTTTGCTTAAATCCTGAAATGATATAACACAAAAACAAACAAATAATATATATTACATTTTATATTTTATATTATTATAGCTTTTTACTCTTCTTTTTTCCTTTTAATTTAGAGACTCATTGTGCAAACACAATAATAATAATATATCTTACAAAATACATCATTTGTATTTAATAAAGTGCAGTTTAAAAACTGTTTCGAATTTTCTGATATATATACACATAAAGTAAAAATATTATACTTACCGATGGCAAATTAATTGTTAAATCTTTATTGTCTGTTAAAATGACATGTCTAATAACATTCCTTGGAGTTCCTAAGATTAAGGAAAACAAATCGTATTATGTAGTTTTTACGTGGTCATAAGTCATAGTGCATGACATATGTATATATTTTGAAAAACTGATATGTGTATAAATTATAAATTATTAAGTACAGTTGTAAGTTGTAATACTGTATCACTCATTTTGTGTAGTTAATGCTACCTTGATATCGAACTTTTCTTTTATTTTCATATTCGGCCACTCGTGAATCTCCTTGACTAACACATTCAAGAGCAGCAGCAATATTCTTTTCAATCCAACTTGCTAAACGGGAATCACGCCATACATGATGAGTTCTCCAGACGTATAATTCACAAAGAAGTTTTAGACCTCTTGATTCACTTTATCAACATATCAAAAATCAATATACTATTTAGTTTAGCTGTTATTTATTTGATTATAAATATTGAAATATAAAATAATATATATTATACATAGTACAAACCACAATATATAATTATATAATACATGTAATTGTACATAGTACATAATTTTAAGCTGTTCCTATACCTATTTAATGCTGGAGCATTAAAAAATGAATTATTCACAAGTTTGGAATCCACTTGAAGGTTACTTTTTTCAATCAATGGTCGAACGACTGATGGGAACATTAGTATGGCATACTGTAAACGAGCACTACTATTTTTCAATAATTCATTTTGAGCTGCTTCACTCAACTCTACTTTTGGTTTTAGACGATTTAGACCAAATTGATGACATTGATCAGACTTTTTAGATTTTGATTTATCTTCCTTTGAGCTTTCAAGGTACAGTAAATATTGAGCTAATGCCAATGAATAAGCAAAATTTGGTAGTTGAGAGAGATTTTTGGATGATTCCCAGTATCCTGTGAGATCTATTAACCAACTATATTCTCCCGATTTTAGTGCATAAAAGTCCAACATGAGTAATGCACATAATGGATCATTTTCAGGATCTAAAATCAATAGCCTCTTGCAAAGTTCCAGAGCCGTTCTATAACATGCCCGTTGACTAAAAAACAAAAAACATATAATATACATACAAAATTAAGTTACAAAGATTATTATACTATTAAAATAAAAATCTTATATATATAAATATTATGATTGGATTGTAAAATAATACTTGGAAAAAAATAGCAACACATCAAATTTTGTATAATATTATATATTATATTACTCTAATTTTATTTGTTTAGTTTTTAAAATGGAATATTTTTATACAAACTTTGTAATTAATAATAATTAATACTAATAAGACTAATTACAATTTATTACATACCCAATATAAATTAAATGTTTAAATAGTAAAATGAAGAATCCTCTGAAATTTTAAAAACAAAATACATGCATTACTCAAGTGGAAATTACATAGTATATTATGTAATATGCATATATATGTATGTATGAAGTATGCATACTTCTTAGTATATGTACGATTTAATTTTATGTGTATTTTTCATACCGATTTTCTTGATACTTATATTCCAGTCGACAAATAGGTACATTTAAAGCAAAGTCAGGATGAAAAGCAGATTCTGTTCCATATCTGAAACATTTTGTCGCCAAAAAGAAACAAACAATTTATTCTATCAAGTTGTACTTTGGTAATTAGACTTTATAGGTTGATTTACATGATAAACACAAACAATAAACCAAGCTTATTTTATATTATGATACAATGTTTTATACTTACAATCCCATTTCTATAAGTTCAGTAGCCACTTGCATATCTTCTGCTTGCTTGGCCATATCAGACATTTGTATATGTGAATCAAGATGATAAGGATGTGATTTCATAATTGCCTACAAATTCATTTCAATATAAACGTTTATATATTATATTACATAAAAATCAACAAGTTTGAAATATATGTTCAAACTATAAAATAAACAACAATGATTTTTAGTAAAATTGTGAAAAAGTGTAATATATGTATAACTCAAAAACTAACCAAATAATTAACTTAATTTATTACAAGCACATAATATTATTGCTCACCATAACATTTTCTGGTTGTAGACTATCTACGGCTTGTATAAAAGTTTTTTGAGTGTCTTGATAATCCATATTATGAGTGAATTTAAAATAGGAAAAACAATCTTTTTGATATAAAAATTGCATGGATAATCCTGATAATGTTGTAGAAGGCCAGCTTTCTTTAGGTGTCACTAATAAATTTTTGTGTCGATGTATTACTCGTTGTGAACGTTTACTAAAATTTCACAAAGACACAAATCTATTATAGAAATCATATTATGTAATCATAATATATTATACAAAATTCATTATTTAAAATTCAACAGAGTAAAGGTTATTATTATGCTTTTGGAATACTTGGGATTTATAAAATATATACACAATACACAAGTACATAATATATTTTACATTTTACATTATAATTTGTTAAGTTCAAACCAAACACAAAAACTTACCCTCGATCCATATTTAAAACTCTGGAACCAAATATTTTTCGTAGTTCAAATTCTTGATGTAGAAAACGAGGATCAAGATCAAATAATTTACCAAATTTTTCCTGTCCTCTTGTTCCCAAAAACTCTGTAACTGGATTAACTTTAGAAACTTGACCAGGTCCCGTAACTTGTTGTTTGGATGGTTTTGATTTTGCTCTTCCAACACTTTCATCTTCCTATTGGTTTTAATTTTTAACATATGTGAATTATGTATAATATTATATGATTAATGATTATACTAACAATTTCTAGAAATATAATAATACCTACACAATAATACTGAATCTAATATAATCATGATCACTAAAATATTTTAATGACATACGGTTGCTTCACTATCAGGAACAACATTTGACTTTTTTTTATTTCGTCCAGTTTTTTTCTTCTTCTTCTTCTTTTTTGTTGTTGTTTGAGTATCATCTTCTATTTTAGAAGAGTCTGCAGTTTTATTACCATCCTCATCTTCTGCTTGGCCATCATCTTCTTTTGCTTCTGATTCAGATACTTCATTCAACTAAAAAATTTTTAATTAAATAAATAGAAACGGGGTTAGTTAATAATTATAATAACATAATATTTTGTAGAAACTGCACATTACTAAAATATCATGTTGTTCACTGTTGTTGTAAACATTGTTTAATGTCCAATGTGAAATATAATTTATACGTATAACAATTAAACATAACAAAAGTATTGTATAGTAAAACATTAAATAACAAAAATACCAATTCATATGGATTTTTCACAACTCGTCTTGGTGTTGAAAATGACACCGGCAATTCATCTTCTGATGCTGGGTCAACCAACAAGACATCCTGTCCTGATCCAAAAACTTTCTTTACATGACGATTTGACATTTCTATATATATTGAACTAACTTTTATGTAATATAATTCAAGGGCTGTAAACAAACATAAAAAATAAGTTAATGACAAGTTGATTTTTTTTATATTTGATAAATAAAAATAGTTTTACAATGTACTGACAAAAGTTCAAAGTGTAGGTCAAGTGCTTTTTGTTAATTTGTTATAAAATTTCAAAAAACTTACACTATTTAACATGTAGGTGATAGGGGTCAAATTTTTAATGTTCGCTTTGTGTGACGACTGACACAAGACACCAAAAGTATTGATTGCCAACACATACAAAACGTTAAATACAATAACAATAACACAATGACTTTAGTTAGTATAATTTCAAGTGCTTTACACACGCTCTTAATGTGCCATTAGCCATTAAAACTATTTGCTCTCAGCTTAGAGAATGAAAAGTCTGTCCGAATAATAATATGATAATAATATTATTAATATCAACGAAACATTGAAAAAAAAGTGAGGGAAGGCACAACACTTTTGGATTCCTAAATCCTAAATCAGAGAGAATTTTCAGATTTACTCTGCTTTTGTTATTTATATAGTTGTTGAATTAATTATATATTACTAATTGTAATTAATTTAGAATAGTATGAAGTATTTAAACAATTTTAGTATCAAAGATACATTTAACGAATATAGATATCACAATAATACAAACTGTTGAAACACACACACAACACACAAAATCTTATGATTTAAGATTACGGAAAAAAGTGAATGCAAAAACTTCAATTAAAATAAAAATTAGTACTTTGTATTCAATTTTATATATAAATAGATATATAGTATGGCTCATAGACTATTAGCATCAGCAAGGAGAGTTGATAGGTATTTAAGACATGGGTTGATTACAGGAAATTTTAATGTAGCAAAGGTAATCATTAGTAAAAAAAAATATATAGATTTTTAACTTTTATTATTTCATCATTTTACTTAATATAAAGTGTAAGTACAGTGTACATGTAAACATGTGTATAATAATAATTAATAATATAGTTTTTTTTTTTTGGTTATGGGATTACAGATTCAACGTAGATTTCCAGAATTTCATCAATTTCTATCACAATGGAAAATATATTTATCAGAAAAACCACCAAAAGGATTTGAGAAATTTTTCCGCCCAAAAGAAGGAAATAAAACTAATAAATCAGACAAAAAAGGAGATGACAGTAAAACAGCAGAATTAGACAAGAAAGCAAGTAGTAGTAGTAGTACTTCAACAAGTAGTGGATCCTCTAAATCAATTCCTCCACCTAAATCTGGTCCAGATGGATGGTCTTCATTATTAGGAGGAGGTGGTCGAGGAGCAGGAGGTGGATCAGGAAAGACGGGAGGATCTGGTATTGGAGGTGAAGGAGGAGATAAAATGATGTTTGCCGCATTTGTTGGAACTGTAGGTTTATTAGGTGTTTTAGCTTACTATGAAATGAGTTATAGAGAAATTACATGGAAAGATTTTCTCACTCAGTAAGTACTTACTTACTTCTTCTTGTTCTTTTTGAACTACTTATATACTATACATACATAAACATTAATTTTAAGAAAATGTAAATAAATTATGAGTATTTTATCACATGTTTATATGTATAAGCATGTCGTATTTAATATGCTTTCTCATCATGTCTTTGTATTTGTTGTTTTTCTACTTCCTTATAGATACTTAGCACGTGGATCAGTAGAAAAATTAGAAGTTGTAAATAAAAAGTGGGTCCGAGTAAAAACTGTACCTGGAGCCGCTGTAGACAGTAGTGTAAGTTTTTACATAATATATATATATATGTATTCTATTCAATTGCTTTTTTTTATGTTTTCTGCACAAATTTCAAATATTATTATGATATTACAGTATTGTGGTATTAATTGTGACCATTGTAGTTTAGTATTATTTTTATAGAAAAAACAAGAAGAAGAATTTTTATTAATGATGATGCTCTGATTCTTTTCTTTCCTTTTGATTTTTGTTGTTAATAAATATAGGCAACATTATGGTTCAATATAGGTAGTGTTGACTCATTTGAACGAAATCTTGAAAATTCCCAAATGGAAATGAATATAGAACCATCAAATTTTGTTCCTGTGATTTACAAGACTGAAATTGAAGCGTCAAGTATCACAGGCTTCTTACCAACTATACTCATTATAGCTTTCTTAATCTATATGATGAGACGATCTGCTGAGATGATGGGTGGTCGAGGTGGTCGTAAAGGTGGTAAGTATAATATCATTTCTTTAATAATAAAGAAATCATATAGACTACATTATATTATTATGTATTATTAGATGCTATTAATCTACAACAATAATTATACAAAACCCTTGTAATATTGTATTTAAAAACATTTTTATTTTTTTGATTTATTAAAGGTGGTCTTTTCGGTAGTGTAATGGAATCTACTGCAAAATTAATCAATTCTAGTGATATTGGCATCAGATTTAAAGATGTAGCGGGATGTGAAGAAGCAAAAGTTGAAATTATGGAATTTGTTAATTTCTTAAAGAACCCTCAACAATACATAGAATTGGGTGCTAAAATTCCCAAGGGGGCTATTCTTACCGGTTAGCGTATAAAAACAACAGTATAGTATGCAAAATATTTCTGTAATTTTTTAATAAAAAAATAAATAAAAACATTTAAAAAACCTGAAAATTTTAAATGAAAATTATCAGGTCCCCCTGGAACTGGAAAAACATTATTGGCAAAAGCTACAGCTGGAGAGGCAAATGTGCCTTTTATAACTGTATCTGGTTCTGAATTTTTGGAAATGTTTGTTGGTGTTGGTCCATCAAGGGTAATTAGACCATATTGTTGACGTGTCATATTGTGTCATGTATAAATTAAATTTTAAATCATTAAATAATATTATAATTATAACTATAAAAATGTCAACTTTATTTTAAGGTTCGAGATATGTTTGCAATGGCAAGAAAACATGCTCCTTGTATTTTATTCATTGATGAAATTGATGCAGTTGGAAGAAAGAGAGGTGGTAGAAGTTTTGGTGGTCACTCTGAACAAGAAAATACTTTAAATCAACTTCTCGTTGAAATGGACGGTACGCGTGTACTTCTAACTGATTATTTATTTATTTTTATTATTGTAAAATGTGTGAATGTGGAAAATATTATTATTAACGAATATTATTTATATTGTATGCATGTAACAATATATAATTACATTAATAATCCTTCATTTTTTTGTTATTTTATTGTCAAAATGTAGGTTTTAATACTACAACAAATGTCGTCGTTTTAGCTGCCACAAACAGAATTGACATTTTAGATGGAGCTTTACTTAGGCCTGGTCGGTTTGATAGGCAAATTTTCGTTCCAGCACCAGATATAAAAGGACGAGCAAGTATTTTTAAAGTTCACTTAAAGCCTTTAAAAACTGATGTAAATAAGGATGAACTTTCAAGGAAAATGGCTGCATTGACCCCTGGGTTTACAGGTTTGATTTATATTTTATATCATCATTACTACTTATTACTTTTATAAGAAATACCTTTTTAGAAAATTATGTTTTAAAATGTTTTTAAAACCTAAATTACAAATTATAATACATGTATTTAATATTTTTTAATACAGTTGATATAAAATTATTTTAATTTTTAAACTGTCATTATTTCAGGAGCTGACATTGCTAATGTATGTAACGAAGCAGCTCTTATTGCAGCTAGGGATTTGAATACTAGTATTGTTTTAAAACATTTTGAACAAGCTATTGAACGAGTTGTTGCTGGCATGGAGAAAAAAACTAATGTGCTTCAGCCTGAAGAAAAAAAGACTGTTGCGTATCATGAAGCTGGCCATGCAGTCAGTGGTTGGTTCTTAGAATTCGCTGATCCCTTACTCAAGGTTAGTAGTCCTTGTATTTTTTTTAATGCAATTTTAATATACGTGTAGGGTAACACTATTTTCATTTAAATTATAATTTATTTGTTTATCTTATTAACATGCCAAGTCAATTCAGTTCATTATCTATATCTTATATATCTTAAATATTATCAATAGAAATTTAAGTAAATGATGTGTTGTAAGAATAATTCAATTTTTAATTTGTCAACATTTAAAAGAAAAAAGAATATATTATAATTAAATTTGACTTGCTTTTTTTAAATGAATTTTACAGGTCTCTATTATTCCACGAGGTAAAGGTTTGGGCTATGCACAGTATCTACCAAAAGAACAATATTTGTATTCTACAGAACAGTTGTTTGATCGCATGTGTATGACCCTTGGTGGTAGATGTTCGGAACAAATCTTCTTTAACAGAATCACTACCGGGGCTCAAGATGATTTAAAGAAAGTCACTCAAAGTGCTTATGCACAAGTAAGTATAATGTATAATATAATTTAAAAGCTTAAATATACCATGTTAAAAAATACAAGTCGAGGGTTATCTTTTCAAAAGCAAAATGTCCCATGTAAAATGTACAGGACATTTTGCTTTTGAAAAGATAACCCTCGAAGTGCAAGTTGGAATCAATGATGTATATCTAAAATATAAAGTTTGTAATTATTTTAACTTTTTTTTTAACATACTTTATTAACTAGTTATTATTATTGTAATTCTCTCTCTAGATTGTTCATTATGGAATGAACGAAAAAGTAGGAAATGTTAGCTTTGATATGCCTCAACCTGGTGAGATGGTTCTGGATAAACCATATTCCGAAGAAACCGCTCAATTAATTGATGGTGAAGTTCGTAAACTGATCTCCACAGCATACACCAGAACAATGAATTTATTAATAGAACATAAAGCGGACGTCGAAAAGGTAAAGTTTATTTCTACAAAATTTTTACGTTTCATTTCTCTCTTTCTTTTGGCAGGCACGAAAAGTAAATAGCCCAGAAGCTGTAAATGAATTCACTTTTCGCTATTGCTCCATCCATATTCTTTTACTTTATTACACTCTTGTTTGACAAAAATCTGTAAACTATCTATGAAGAATAATTAAGAATAATACAGAAAGTTACATCAGAAGAGTCATTTAGTAGCGAGGAAGTGAGGTTGTATAGGAGACAGAACTTAATGAATAGAGGGTGAAATTCTTAAACTTACCACCAACAAATAACCTTAAATGAGCAGTATTCATTCATTTTCCCCCCCTACCACATAAAGAGAACGTGTGGAGATGTACAGGGCAATTCGAAATTTCGTACTTTTCAAACATATGTATATCTAATATCTAAAGATCAAAGTAGCCATTCAAAGAGAAAGTAGCAATGGAGAGAGAGAGAAAGTGTCAGAAAAAATGTTCTTTCCCTACTTCAATCTTCGAAGACTTGCTTAGTTTTTATTATTTGAGCTCTAGTTGACTTTAGCAAGTTGATTTTAACTCTGGTTGACTAAGATGGAACTAAAGCTAAAATCTTGAATCTTTTTCAAGTACAAGACACAAGAAATTTATTTATAGAGTTTTACCGATATTATATTATTATAATAGTCACATTTTAGAGCATCAACAAATTTTAGGAAAATTTATGTTGTACAGCTACTCGAGTTGTAAATTTTGAAAAACCCTGTGTGTGTAGTGCATTTTATCAATGTAACCCTTAGTAGTAGTCCAAGCCTCAAAGTACAAGTGAAATATGTGGCTGAAAATTATGGAAATAAAGAAAAAGTCACGTCGGTGAACTAAAGGGGGAAAGTATACAATGAAAAGAATGTATAGTCTCTAGAAGAGCCGAGGGAGGATACAACAGAGAAAAAAAATCTAATTTATAGATCTATTTAAAATATCTGAATAGTTCTTAATATGTAGAGCATAGTTGTATGTTGTATGGTATAAATCAATTACAAGTCTAGCCACTCAATTTATCTATTCATTTATAACCATGTTCAAATGCCTATCTTTTACACTTTTGCAATACATATTACATATTAGTAATTCACTGAATTATGGTTCTATTAGAACTCTTGTTTGGGTTAGTCCAAAAAATGTGGTGCCTTTGGTTTTGAAAGTTGTGATGCATAAATAAGATGTAATGTCGTGTCTATCAACTTGCTTCGTAATATAGATGATTTAATAATAATTTCTTGGTAAAAGACATGAGAAGTTCACGAGTCATGACTGCAGGGAGGTCACATTTGTCGTATAACATGTCGTATTGCATGTACAAACAAACAACTGACTCTCTGGGTTAAACAACCCTATAATATATTTGATTAAGTTGTAAACGTGTACAGGGTATGCGCATTTTTCTGTGTTACTTCCTTCAACTATTTCATATCCTGAAGAGTAAACGGTACATATATATATTTAGGTTGAAAGCACCTTGGGAAAACAGTTTATTATCATCCTAGTGACATTTAATGTAAAATGTGGTTGGAACTATTATATTATTCGTTCATTTCCCTTTTGAATAACAGATAGTGAATGATGCACCTGTAAGACAAACAATGTTGGTTCAAAAGTACAAATGCCAAAGTCTCTTCTGAGAGTTAAAATGTTATTATAATGTATTGTATAACACTGTCCAGGCCGGTTTTTTCCACGTTGAAATAAATGCATAAAGCATAATAATGTAAATATTATCTTTGTGACTATAGAAGTATTCAAGTAATTCCGAAAACTCTCTCTTTCGTAATAATGTAAAGTGTTTGTTCCAAGCTCATTTTCTTATACTGCCAAATATTGGAACCTGATATCTTGATCGTCGTATAAATTTGTAAAAATTACAACTTCAAAGGAGATATAATACCAAATAACAAATAATATATAATATATAATATTATTATACAAGTGTAGTACTTGTACACTGTACATAGATTGTTGTACCTGATGTACTATGTATTTACAACTTTATGATAGTTGATCAGTCGATAGATTGATATACATTGAGATTGTATAAATTTTATCTTTTATCATTTTGTACTCAATCACTATAAGGGCTGGTTTTAACAGTCGATTCTGTGATTTTTTTTCTTCTAAATACAAAGTAGAGATTGAACGTGAGTACACGCACAGTTTTTTATGGGTATTATATAGTACACATATAACAAAAGGAGTTCTGTCTTGGAGTAAGAACAAAACACAAACATATGATGTTAAAGTAGATAGTTTGACCAAAAGAAAAGGATAGAGAAAAGGGAGAAAGACAGTGAGACGGAAGATCTTGGGAGAGTGACTGCCATCGCATGCTTTTCACCCATCCATCTTTCATCTACTTCTATACAGTCTGAGCTTCAAGTCATCGCCAAGTTTTCATTCTCTTTAGTTTTTGTTACTCGTGCGTATATACTCTGTTTTTGCTTTTTTCGTTTTCTCTTATTTTCTCATACCGTAAGCTTTGACCAGTTGTGCACACTACATACACACGTCTCCTTTGCTCCTTTACAACTGTACTCTCCTATATATTTCGAGACTATAATATGTTATCATGTCTACAGTTTCTACTTTTACTCCCATAACGGTGTACTACCACTTCCTTTTCTATTCATTCAACCGAAGAATGATAAAGGGATTCGGTGTTATTATACTACGTCTTTTGTTAAAACGAATGAATGTATTAGCGCCTACTGTATATATACATATTAGATGTATGTACAGTCGGAATCCCTGTGTGGGGAGTACAAAAGGAGTAATTATTTTCAAGTAGATTCATGCAGAGCAAATTGTATTTCGCCTTTCACCAGACTGTAGACTGTAGACTGTGTACATGGGCAATAGGCTAGCAGGCAACGAAACAGGCAAGAACTGAACGTAAATTTGAAAAACGTGATCCTTCTAATAGAAAGTTTTTCTTCTGAAATGTACAAAAAAAAAGGCTCGATAGTTTCGTTTAAAAACTTTCCATTTGACTGGGAAAAGTATTCAAAATAATATGATCAATCCGTAAAAAAGTAAAGTAAAGTTTTGACTTTGTAACCTGAGTATGTATCAGGTTATATCGACTATCGACATCAATAATTGAGAAAAAACTGAACAATTATTCTAAATACAATTCAAAATAAAATACTTTATAATTGTAGTGCGTGCTTTGTTACGTTGTACATGTGCTATTTATTTCACATGTTTTCTTACGGATGGATGACCAAGTGAGACTTGAAAAAAAATTCAAAAATGGGAAATTTGATGGTAAAAAGGTAGGATTATTTGTATAAATTGACACAAGTCAATTGTCAATTCTGAGCAAGCCTTTAAAAAACTTGTCATTTAAAAAAGTATTTTAAAGTTTTTAAAGAGTAGGAAAATGAAAAAGTCATAATATATCTTTTGGTTTACAGATATACGTCCGTTTATGAGATGTTGCTTTCAAAGTACCTACGACATTTGTGTTTACTGACAGTAGAAACCAAGTGTGATCAAATCAGTCATGAGGCAAACGGATATAAGATGTATGCACGTTGATGCTATATGACACATGACATGAGAATAAATATAGATGAAGTTAAACTGGAATTGTGTTTGGGAAATAGTGTTTGACGATGGTGATGATGATGGTGAAATACATTGTGTACTTTGCTGGTTTTAGGTAGCAAATAGCAAATGAGATAGTGTGAAAAAGAAAATTCCGGATGAAAAAAAAAGTAAAGATAGAGAAACAGGGAATTTGCTCTCTTGTACACAACACATGAGAGTGAGTTCCTAGTGGAATTACATTTGTGCCTTCCAGCTATCAAATAATGCCTTTACACGTAGATTTGGCTTTCTCTCTCTCTCTCTTTCTGTTTTGTAGGTATTAGTGAACGTTGGTAAAAGGAGAGAAAAGACTTTGTCCCTTTCTTTGTATTTACTTACATTCCCAGACTTGTGTTTATCTCCTCCATACATACACACACACACATCCATATGCATACATACATCTATGCTACATGATTGTTTGACTATGGAGTGTACAGTCTGTTTTATTTAGAGTTCAAGTTGAAAAAACATGTAAAAGGGGAAAAAAGTAGTTGGATATGACTCAAGCAGTTTACAGCTTGTTTTCAGCTTTACCATATTTTCCTCTCGTTACTCGTTACTATCTTATTCCTTGTCGCCTTTTCTTATGACAAAATGTACAATGTACAGTGAACCTTGTGCATACAGGCGTACACTATATTTTTTGATACATGTTGTGTGCCCTTTACGATAGATTTTATATTTTGTGTACCTATACACGTGCGAAAATTTTACGAGTTTCAAGGAAATTGAGCTGTTGGTTTGACATTCCAGACTGATTCTAGTTCTTTATGCTTTCTCTGGATTCTGTGTGTAGCAAGATATGTATTACATGTAAAAAAACAGATGAACCAAAGTAATATATAAGTTGACTAAAGTCATTGATGGACTTTTTGTTTACTTATATTCTGTATACTACGTCACAATTTTTGTATAAGAGTACATTTGACATCCAATTTTCAGTCTCAATCCTCAATATCTGTTGATTCTATTTTTGACTATTGTTGTTTTTTATGATGTGTGTAAAAATAATATATGATTGTGCTGTGGTAGGTGTAATACAATAAAAAAAATACAATGTCAAAGTTTTCTGTTCTTCCAATATTATAAATTTGATTTATTATTAAATATGCAATAATATACTTTTATATAACGTTCCGTACCTAAATTTGTTATCTTTCTGATTTCTGATCTTCTTGAATGTTTAGGAGTTACTGTATTTTTGAAAAACAAAATGGTGTTTTAACTTTTAAAAACCAAATTACAAGTAGTTTTTGTTTAATCTGTCATTCATTTACTTTCAAAGAGTTGTTGAGCTTTTCGGATGAGTATGTTTTTATAGTTGTTCACGTTGTATTATATTAAATTTGACATAATATGACGACGAGATGGGAAGAATGGAAATTAGTAATGCTCTAGCAATACACTTATTTCCTTTATTCCCATTTTGTCGTCATATGTCAGTCTAGACCTTAGGACTTGTTTCAGGTCTTTTGACTTTGTTGAAAAAACCTTGTTTCGAGTCATTTGACTTTCTTTCAGGTTTTTGAAATGAAGTCAAACGACTTTGTTTCAGGTTTTCGGGCGTGTTAAAGTTTGGGGGCGGAGTTAACTCAAACCTTGTTTCAGGTCATTTGACT
>JAQGBH010005177.1:0-14897 GCA_034698265.1 Sminthurinus aureus | reverse complement strand
TCCAGGCCAGATTCGGATTCAGCAGGTCCGAATTGACTAGAAACCACTCAGACCACATCAAATGCTCTATTTTTTATTATATTGCTAGTAAATAATAATAGTGGGGAGTTAATTAATTAATTAATGATATAAAAAAAAAAAAACATATTCCACAGTAAAATACTTTTAAGTAAATAAGTAGACGTACTATACGCAGAAATTGCATGCATTTGTACTTAGGAGAAAGTTATCATAGATGAAAATTATTCTTGTTTCATCGTCCTACACATATTATATTTCTCTAGTAAAAGAGAACATATTTCCATTAGTAGATTTCACAATTCACAATACAAAAAACTAAGAAAACTCTTTAATATTATCAACATATTATGTTATATAAATACATGTTTTATGCTCTAAGCATTGTACAAATATGGTGTGTGGCATATAATATAGACTATAGACTATAGATGCTAGATACAAATGTTACATAATATATTATTCTCCTTTTACTATTGTACAAAAACTTGGAACTGTTTCAATTTTATACAGGAATATCAATTAGTGCCTTTAAATCGTCGACTTAGCTTTTAATCCCTTTGGATTCTACAATATTGTATACATAATTAGATTACATAATATGTAATATGTTATATTTCACTTTGGTGTGGGTTTCCTACAATAACTTTCCAATTTCTTTCTTGCCTTCTATCATGTTAACATGTATGTATACAGTATACCTGTAAAAGCATGTGCATATTATAAATGCAGCATATCAGATAAATGCTATATGTAATTGCCATTGTAATGGGTAAAACATTAAGTTGGAGGAAAAAATGAAGCTACCAGCAACGCAACAGTTGACTATTAGTTCTCTCACACGGATCAATAATTCATTTGGCTCATTTGACATAAACACTGAACAGTGGCTCATTCAGGCATTAGTCAATCGTTCATATAAATACAAAATTATGCATGCGGTACATGCATTAACTGGATTTACTCTTGTTATAAGGTTTTTTTAAACTATTTGTGTAACCGTATATGCATACATATATGTGGACATACATATAGGTATCATATTTTTTATCCAGTTCCACTTCATCCAGCTAAACACTAATTGTTGCTGATGTATCCACTATCCATACATATGAATGGTTCAAATTATGATCATGTCAGATTTCCATACTCATACAACTAAAATGCTTGTCCTTTTTTATGCATCAATACAACGTTGACTTGAAATTTTATACGTTTCATATTCATGTAAAAACAAACCGCAACATCATGTGTATATACTAAAAGTAATATAGAATATATAGTAAAAATGGTTTTCCTTCCGTCAGTTCAACTAAACTGTAGTGAGTAAGTTTATGTCAAGGCGAATCTTCATCTTAGTTTTACATATATTTTTTTGCTGAATGCTGAATGCACAATTTTAAATGTACTCATTACTCACCATATTATTATGTATTTCTGTCTATATCATGTAGAAAAGTAAGGTCAAAACAAAACAAAAAAAATATAAAAACCAGAGTGCATAGATCAACATAATGACACAGAAAAATACCAAAAATTAGAAAATAAAGGTGTTTTTTCTGTGCAAACAAAATGTATGCATAATGCATACATAGTCAAATGGATTCTACAAGCAGATATGATACTGTAGTACAAAAAGGAGTACAGAAACGAAACCATATACAAAATACAAATACAATATTGTTTATGCCGCCTGCATGTTTCTTCTCGTTTTTACGATGTGCATATAAAATGAACTGGAGCCTAATAACAATAATTATTATTATTATTACTGTGTTATGAAAAGGCGAGGAAGTGAGAGGGAAAAGATATCAAATTCATTACGATATCATGACTCTTCTGTCTACTTTTCCTTCTAAAAGTCTGTTCTGTTTTCTGTTTATGCCTGGTATAATAAACTACACGTACTTCTATTCTATATAATATATTTATATGAAGATTCACGCCTCGTAGCATTCAAATTATTGACCCAGTTGCTGGTTGTAGCTGCATGAATCTGTTACACAGATGCTGTATAATATTGTACTGCTGGAATAGATAATATTATGCATTGTGTATATCTTCATGTACACTGTACACTATTCCTTCATCCTCATTTATTGGTTACGATTAGCTTTAATTGCAAAGAAACTGGGAACTGAGAGTTCCCCTATAGTTTCATTTACTCAGAAAACTGGATGAGACAGACAGAACGATGTTCTAAGTTCTACATAATACTACTGTATATGCTACTACTACTACTACTACTAGTAATAATAATATTGTTGCAATGATGTTCACCCTAATATTTGTACTGTGTTGGTGAGTGAGTCCGGACAAAAATCAAATGAAATTGAAAAAAGTCTAAACTTGTTTGTATTCTATTGAGCAGATCTTTATAGCATTACTATATGCCGTACATTGTACACGTTTTTGACTGTGTATCTATCATTATGTTTTCATTTCAAGTTAATATGCTCAATTGTTTGTCCAGACTCGCCCATCACGATGATAAACACTACAATCTACAATGTACCCACAATGTGTATCTATGTCGTTTTGAGTAATAAACAGTTGTGATATTATGGTTCTGTGTACATTGTACATAGTACATAATAAGTAATAAGTTTTCGAATACCGAGCCATCCATATTTCCCCAAGTTACAAGTTATATATATACTGCACACAAAGATTGATATTATAAATTGCACGTTTTCTATCTATTTACATGTGTTGTACGTTTTTTGTTTGTACGAATTACTAGTCACCCATGTATATTTTTGTGTAGCATGTCTACTTATTCATTGGCTGGCTCTCTGTATTTGAGGTTTTGTGGCTAAATTCCAGAATCTTAAAATGTTCAATACTCATCATCGCACTCAATAATACAATTGATGGCAACTGCAACGGAAATGTTAGTACATAATACTTTTAACTTGAAATTTTTTTTTCCAAACTACGTGTACGTTATTTATTTCATATAAAACGTAAAATGTACAATGTACATCATATGAAGGACACCATAGTTGTAGAATTACGATTAATGAAAGTTTATTTGGTATCTACTGTTGTTGTTAGTTGTCTGTGGCTGAAGGCGATAATAAAGTATACATTCAGTTTATATTCCATGGTCATTCAATGGCTTCATTTCTATCTTGTATCATATGAATTGTACATATTATTTGTCGATGTATATTTATGTAAGTGCCTTTCCCCACGTACTTTCTAGATTCTAGACAAGAAATAAACACACAAACTTTTACAGCAACACACAACTAACTTGGCTAGAGGCTTTGTAGAACCCATACGTGCAAAAACAGGGCGAAGAACCTTTTCTTCCTTTTCTTCAATATTCTGCCATTTGCCATTTACCTGTGGTGTGTGGTGGTTCTTAAAATATGGACTTTTGCACTTCTGCAGTATTTCAAAAAAATTCAGAATAATTAAATATTGAAGAAATAAAACGTGGCCTATAAAAAACAATATCCCACATGTAAATAGTAAAAGCATGGGGAACGTCATGACTCATGAGTCATTATCTAGATAGTAAGAGGCTCTATTTTCAATGTTGACATTTGTCTTTCATTTTGTCAATGTTCTTTTTACTACAAAACCTTGAGTACAGAGAGAATTTGATGATGTGATTATTATTCGATTTTAGCTTATATCAAGGATCGAGGGTAATGTAAAACAATGTCGGCATATAAACAGCAGTAATGAAAGTATGAAAGAATTTAATTTTTAATGGATTTTGCACAACAAAACCCTTAATTAAAGCCCATTAGCCGCACTTGTACTCTTCATTGAATATTAACTTGAAGCACGTAGTTGTAGATATTCATACCTGTCCATTTTACGTACTACATAATTTCCAATGTATTTTCAAGCTTCAATAATCATTCTTAAAACGTAACCGAAAGCATGAATCATGAATAAAGTTCTATTTTAAATGACATTTTATACCAACTTTGTGGATTATATAGCAAATTTTCATGCTCTATATTCTATATTATACATATCTATGTTACACAATACACAACACAAGATTGATTTTTGTTTTCAAACAAATCCAGCATGCAAATTTCCATTATGCATTATGTTGTTTAGTCCTATCCACAGTGTATTATAAAGTCTTTTACAAGCGTCCAAAAGTCCTGATGTGCATTATAGTATAAACTTGAAAATTTTGTACTTTTCTGCTCAAGCAAAAGTCAAACTGAACAGAACAAAAGAGGAAACCAAATGTAAGTAGATACGGGTTTCTTCAAAAAAAACTACACGTAATCAAGAAACTAGAAACTAGAATCTAGACTTAAGACTCAAGCGTTACAAACAAAACGAAAAATTATTCCAGCAGGTTTTGGAAGAATAAAGAAGGAATAAAAAAGGAAAAAGAGACAGGCTGAAAAAGTTTTTGAATCCAACACTTTACGTTTAAGTAGGCTAAGGAAAGGTTTATTTTCCAACACTGAGGACCCAGGTCTAAAGTGCAAGGATACAGGCATACAATACATTGGATAGAAACGTTCAGAATCATCAAAAGTATCCAAGATATAGGTACAAAGTGAAAAGAATAGTGAGAGTAAACTTAATTGGAGAAGAGCTTCAAGCTTTAAGTCATTCACCATTCACTATGCTGCACGTCAGAAAACGAACTAATACAAACTACAAACTACACAAGTCCATATCTAACTCAACCTCCAACTCTCACCGGTTTATTATTATTACCATTATTTCTATCATCATGTATATTTATTCTTCTGCCTCTTCCATACTATGTATGAACGTGTGCATTTGTGTGTATCTAGAATGTAGACTGTAGGATATGCATGTATGTATATATAACATATAACACCTAAAGATTTGATGGCATATCGCATCAAACGTGCACGCATTGCATGTTCACGTTCCTGTTCATGTCCACCTTTCCCTTTCTCTATAATAATATTATTTATGTCTCCCTCCTTTCTTCTTCTTCTTCTTCTTCTTTTTTAGTTCTCTGCATGTCTAAAGTCTAAACTTGCAACAGAAAATAGAGACCAGCAGAGTCTATCTATCCAAAGTCTGACATAACTCGAGTCATAAACCTTCTAAATATAATGCATAATAGTTACATTATCCATTATAAATGTACATGTATGCATACATGCACATAATATACATTATTATATATTATACATGTTCCCTCTGAGAAATGATCGCCTTCTCTCTTTTACCGATCCATTACTTTACTTATTATTATTATTATTATCATCATCATCATTACTTCTATTATTACAGTGACAATATATCTCAATATCCAATCCATAATGTATGTTGATCACATTATAGCCTGGACAATGGATTGGTTCAATGTATAATGTGCATATAGTGAATGGTGGATGGTGAACTAAAGAGAAAGCATGGCTATCCATTGTATATAAATATATCTATAATGTACACCCTACATGGCGGATATATGCCGATTTCATAATGTTTGAACATTGGACAAGACAAAATTTGTGCAAATATCATCTTTTCACTCTATTGTAGTTTCTAGTTTCTATTACAAGCATGTATACGTTTTTTTGTGCATATATAGTCACCGATATGTACATTACAATATATGTAGCCGAAGTCATCGTATTATCGATATGATATGATTTACATATAGTATATAGTATATAGTAGAGTAACATACTATGATTTACCTACTACTGCACGTTGTGGTGAGAAAATAATAAGTATCCTGGTAATAAGTACGTATATCCATATAATCTTCCTCTAACGTTGGACATTAGACTCTATACTCTATACTATATACTATATACTATATACTATATGCTCTATGCTCTTTACTATAACAATACAACTACTTTTCAAAAACTAAACTAGACGTGAAGAGAATATTGTGTGGTGATGATGATGATCAATAACTCGATACCACTGCTCCTCTGTCTTTCTTTCTTTCAGCCTTCCTTTCTTTCTTTCTGCCTTTCTTTCTTTTTCATACACAGCTAATTATAAAATCTATGCAAGTCAGCAATTTGTCAAACAAAGTTTCAAACTCTTAATTTTCACAAATAACAAATTGTATACACAAGTTCAACCTAACATATTTTTTATATAGTTTTTTTTGTTATGTACGTATTACGTATAGACCAGTTTGTATCAAATGCTTGAATCTCTTCTACGTGCACTATGCACTAAGAATTCTACTACATCGTGCATTGTACACTTTGCACACTTGTTTCCCCTAATATACATGTAAAACGTAAGTATACCGCACAAATTATGCAAAGTGTGTATGTTAACATAAAAATATAAGAACTCCTACGGACGTTTATAGAGCAAAGTGTTAGAATTTAGAATGTATCCATGTGTTTTGTAGATTGTAGTCAATCGTGGATGTAATGTAGGATGTAGGTGAGCGTTGAGCGTTGAGCTATGATGATGATGATGAGGGCATCATGTATTATCACTATTATCTACTTGGGAAATCAGAAATCAAATATGGATGGAGATGGGAATGTTCACGGATTCATCCACGTGTACTGTCCATGATTGTTATATTATATTACTGAGTGTAGAGTGTAGAGTTTAGAGTGTAGAGTGTAAAGGCTTTAGACTGTAGACCAAGTCAATCCAGTCAATCCTCTGACTGATGAAATAAAGATATTCCTATAGTCTGCCTTCCGCGTGGTATATGGTGTATAGTTTATAGTGTATTGTGTATGGCATATGTAGTTTAGAGACGGCTTTATCACCTCTTTGTCTTCTCGCTCTCCTTTCTCCTTTTCATCAAGATCTTACACATGTACGAGGTGCAATGTACAATGTACCACGTAGAATGAACATGTGAAGATGTGAAGACATAATGGAGAAAGAAGGAAGGAAAGAAGTGAACAAGTGAAGAAGGCACATAAGAAAAATAGGAAGAGATAAAACGAAAGATCCGAAATGCAAAACACGGACGAGTTGTGTGTGTTCGTGACATAATAAAATGAGCAAATGATACAATCTAACCATCTCAAATCTTCTTATGTCTTCACAATCACCTCTGTATCACTATCACATTTCACATGAATAGTTTACTCACATTAGATATATACATGTATACATTAGACATTACATTGTATATTGTATATTGTATAATATTATATACACAATATACAGTCAAAAGAATCAAGGAATAACAAAAGAGAAAAAGAGAAGGAAGTCTACAGAATATTCTCACACAATGTTACAATCTACCATCTAAATCCACTGACGATTCAAACATTTATACATATTATGAAAAAACACACACACACACAAAACATCAACATCAGGATCAGCATGAGCATCAATATCAGTCGCATGCAGTGGCAAAAGTTTCTTCAATCTTCTGTAAAATCTTTCTTGTATCCTTTTCCTTTCATCTTTCGTCCCTTTCCCTTTTTATGATTATTTTGATTTCGACAAAAATGAAGATCGACCAAGACGGTACAGAAAAGGATGGACTCTTTTATTAGAATAAGGGTACAAGAAACAAGGCGCAAGGTACCGGAGATCTCACTTACTTAACTTTTATCTTTTTCTCCTTTCTTTCAACGACCACAATTTAAACCATAATACAAGAAACAATACACAATAATCTAATAGAAAATGAATCATCAAATTCTTTGTCTGCACTCAGTGTTCAATACTCAATACTTTTTTTTTTGGTTCTTGTCCTCTTTTTACGCCAGCATTTGGATTCATTCATATTTTCACATCATCTTTTGAATATCGGTTCTGTTTATTTTTTATTTGCTAATCTTTGTAAAGATGCTGATATTGATGTTCAAAATCTGTAGATACCATAATATAATATTATTAATATTATCATGGCCTTTGAAAAATAAGTGGCAGATCGGCAGAGAATAGGAGAAAAAAGTGTCAAAAAATAGAGAGAAAGACAACAATAATTATAGAATTTACATACGTACTACTTTATGCAAATGATGATTTGCACAAGACGTTTTTCTCAAAAATTTTTAAACTTCTTCCTGCATTTTATTCAAACAAGGGAATATAATAATCCAAAAAAAAGAATAGGCAAAACAGCGACTGGAAAAAGGGAGATGGATTTGTACAATGCACAATAAAGTAAAATAGTTTTCTGTCTAGTTATTTCCGATACATACACGTACATTGTACGTATGAAAAAATAGGGGGTTTGTGTCCTTAGACCAACTTTCTTCAAGAACGATCAATATTTGTATCTCACTGCAGGCTGAAGGCTGAAGGTAGCGTAGCGGAGCATAGCACAGAACAGAACATAACAGAACGGAACAAGCAGTAGCGAAAGGCGAAAGGAGCAGTACCAAAAAGTATTACATAAATCCGTATGTATCAGGCTAAACTATAGTGTAGGGGATGCCCCACATATACATTATACATTTTACATGTATGCCAGACTACACACACACAGCGGACATTGATCAAGAAGAGTAGCGGAAAGGAAACGAGAACGAGAGCCGTACATGAAAAATGCGGGTTCTATCACTGTACATTTTTATTTTAAAAGTGTACATCATGTATGATATATGATATAGAAGTATAAAACCGAAAGATATTTTATATGTACGTGTATATACATGTATCTGCATCAGTACAGATCTCTGTTTTGTTGTCTGTTTTCTGTACAATCTGTTTTCAGTTCCTTCCACTTTCTCTTTTGCTGTCTCTACATATGTCTCTGGCTGTTGCTGCTGCTGATTCTAATTCTGATGCTCTTCTCTCTTTTCTCCTTCCTTTCAACTTTTCAAAGAAAGTAAAAAAAAAATAGGAAAGAAAACGGGACTTATTTCCACTTTGTGCTGTGCATATGCAGTATGCATCTCGCATCAACAAATCTCCTCCTCAACGGGTAACGGATAACGGATAAGAGGAAAGGAGAGGAGGAAAAAGAGACGGAACTTTCAAGACGAAACTTGAGGTACCTACATGCTCCACAAACATACAAATACACATTCAGATACGCAACTCACACAGAGAGTTTAAAAAATGAAGAAAGGAAGAGAAAAGGAGGAAATGCCAGACAGTTATGGACTTTCATATTTTATAAACTACAGTACACTTGTTCTCTTTCTCGCTTTCTCTCTCTCTCTGTCTCTCTTTGTCGTTCTTTTTCTCTTGTTCAGTTTTTGTCTACCGCTATATTAAATAAATAGGAGGAACAGCAAAGGCAAAAAAACCGAGAAAAGTATTTGATATATAGGAAACGCGAAAAAAAACATCTTTAACAATTTTATACGGATTTTTAGACTGCACCCCTTTCCATTCATCTACTCAAAGAAAGGGATCTCTAAACTCTAAACCAAAGACAACAACAACAACAACACAAAACAACAAAGAACAAAGAAAAGGATGAATATAACCGATGGAAAAACCACAGGAAAAGCCAATATGCTTGTAGAAAAAGAAAATAGAGAGAAAAATACCAAAAAGTTAAGACATGATCGAAGATAACAAGCGTGAAGAGTAGTTTAGTTGCCTTTTCTCAAATATGAACGAAAAAATAGGCAATTTGTCTTTATTAATGTATGGAAAAGACAGTTGCCTACATGCAGAGAACATGTACGTTGTGAAAGTACCTATATACTGACATTCAACTTGAACAGCGCTTTCAAAACATGTTTCCCCCTTTTATTCCATCTTGATCATGTTTTGTACTTATTTTGTATTTGTATTATTTGTGTTAGTTTTTTTCTTGTAGAAAAAACCTCACGCACAGACTATCACAAACAAACAATAATCATTGTAGGCACTTGAAGTTGAAACTTGTGGCGCTAATATCATTAATTTCGTACGAGAGATTCTTATAATACATCTTATGTTGAGCAGTTGAAAGAGTTTGATTGTACGTTGTAGACAGAAAACAGAAAACCATGATAATTATTGTTGTCTAATCCTGGATATGGTTCAATAGAACAGTTTTAAATTCAAAAAGGCCACTGAAGACTAAAGTAAATTTTTTCGCATTCATCCGAGGCTAAAATTTCCCGTTTATTCCTTAACTGTTTGCAACTGCAATTCCAGATCTGTCACTGCATTATTTCTTGAACAGCCCAATCTTTATGAATCTACCATGTTATTGAGTGTTCAAAGAAAAATTTGAGTTCGCCATTAGTGTCCATTAGTCTTTGGTTTCACGGAACACAAGTCTATGTTAGTTCTTTGATGATTTTTGATGATTTGTCCCCGAATCATCATCAAGAAGACCCAAAGACAAGAAAATTTAGCAGCATTTTTTAAACATATGCAAATTTATTGAAATCCTTTCTTGCGCCTACAGCCGTTTCAATGCTAAACTGAAATGAGAAGTCAGGATTTGAATACGACTTAAAGGCTATAATAAGATCAAAAATTATCTTCATCGCACAAATACGCAAATTCAAGGATTAATTCTATTTCAATTTAAATATACGTTGGCCACATCCGATTTCATACCATGTCTGATACGAGGTATGACGAAACATTTAAATACCGAGTCCCTTTTTACAAAAACTGAGCCCAACTCTTGACTTAAACTTCCTGATTGAGCTAATTATTTTAAGCACATTCAACATTAATATTTGTAGTTTTTTTATTAACCATTTACCGTTTGGTGCATCTAAAATTAAAATAAAAACATAAACTAAATGTATCAAATTCACAACGATTGTCTTTAGAAAAGGGAAAATGTAGGAATCAATGATAAAAGGCACTTTAAAGAGGAAGATTTACAGCAGAATTAAAAGTAGTTGGAAGCATGTTGTATGATTTTGATACTAATTTGGAATAGGAACTGAATCCGTAATGGCAAATTCAAAGGATGTAAAATGTACATTGTACAATATATAAAATGTACATTAGAGATACTTCTCAATTCTCCAGGTGAACTTACACCCCATTATATTTACATTGTATAATATAAATTTATAATGCTTTCCTATTTCCCATACAACTTTTTTCCAACGATTTTTCCATATTTTTACCATTACTTTTCTGCTCTGCATTTTATATGCCAAGGAAAACTAAAGGAACCGGAAAAGGGAAGCGGTGATTATGACAAAGCTTACACAATCAATGTCAATGAATGTAACTTACGGTCACAGTTACAAGAGAGCGAACATTTTTTCTTCAACCGTTCAGTGAAAAATACACATTATTACATTCTATTTTCTACTGCGTATAGAGTCTACCGCGTACCCTCTACACACTCAACACATAATGCATATTATGTATAAAAACCTTGAGGTTGAAGTTCTATATCCGAATGATAATTATAAGAACGCAGTATGCATAGCGTAAAAAAGTTTACTACAACAGCATGTAAACGCATACATGCGTATCTATTGTCTATATTGTCTGCTGTATACATGTCAAAAAGAGGAAGCTCCTACTGCTTTCTTGTAATATAGAAACAAATTCTTTCATCGTAAACTTTAAAAGAGCAAATTCAATTTTGGAAGAAAGAGAAAGTGGGAGAAAGTCTTGAGTAAAATGTAAAATCTCTTTTAGCTTATTAAAATATCACATGAGATTTAAAACATAAAGTTTATCAGGACTCTACCATGTGTAATGTGTAGTATACAATAGTATACATCCTATTTTAAAAAATTTTTATCATGTAATCTTTAATCTTTATCCCTTTAGCTGATGAATAGCGCTGTATCGAAAAAATTATCCGTATATATTGTATATTGTACGTACTTTGCCTTCATTGCATTACATAATACATTATTAGATATTTATGATATGCCAATTTCATCATATTATTGTTGATTATGATGGGAAAATAATTTTCATGATCCTACTATTAGTATATACGAGAGAATCTTTCTTTGCTATGCAGGGAAGATTAAATAAAGCTGTCGTTTTTATACAAAAAACGAAAGTCATCGATTTACGTAGGCCTTAGGTAGTAGATAATGACATATTATATGTCAGAACACTCTGGTTTACCGGTTCTACAATATTATGCTTAGGTACGAATTTGGAAAAAACGTTCTCATATATTTTTTTAAATTAAGTGACGATCCAAAAATAGCAGAAAAATTACTTGTAAGGCCTCAATCAAAAAATAAATCGTATTTTGAACTTAATTTTCAGGGGAAAAAAGAACCATTTAAAACCTAACAAGAACCATTTAAAGATTTCTAATGCTCACTACAAATTTACTTTTTCCAAGTTCAAAATTCAAAACTATAATCCTATTACATATGTACGTTGAATAAAAGTAATTGATTTGTATACTTTTTCTTCACATGTTGTGTCAATGAACTTTGAAATTTGTTGATTCATTCACGCTTTTACTTACTTTTATGTATCCGTAATAAATAATCCAATTCAATGAGCATATCTTATGACACATAATAAAATTTTGAGGATTTCCCAAGGCAAGGCTAACTAAACTACTCATGTGTCATGATTCAATGATTCATAGTTCATGACAACATGAAGAGCTTTATATATAGCCTACCTCCTTTTCCTATATCCATGTATGAAGGGAAAAGATATTATATCGACTAGAAAAACGAGAAAATTGAGAGGAAATGTCTGAAAAAGATGACTATCAGTTAGAATCAAATTAGCTGTAACTCACACTCCGGCGTCTTGCAGAAAACACATGACCATCAACAGGCAGTGAATCTGTATGTATTGTATATTGAATGTTACTGTGTATACATGGATAGTTTTATGTAAAAATACATGCATACTTTCACTGCCAACTTCCAGTAGCTCGAGTCTCGAGTAGACAGAAAAGGCAAATTTTCCAACGATAAACCAGTACAGAGTAGTACATACATATGTATTAGGTATGTATGAATATCCGTAAAGAACTAGGAGCCAATAGTTGTAAATAATGAGGCAACCTAGTGGCGGGGAAATCCTAACCAAGTCACGAGGGAGAAAATACTGACAGGAGGAGAAAAAAGAGGCAGAAAAAGGATCTTATAGAAGTAAGAATCGAAATATCAGATAAATGATGAACAGGAGAAAAAGAAGTGTGAAGATTCCCTTTAGAAGAAGATGAAAAGTATATAAGTAAAAGAGGCAAAGTTTATGAGTTTATATTACATGAAGAATGAATAGAGTCCAACGTATATACGTTTTCCTGTGTGTAACTAAAAATCATGCGTATATATACATTCATAAATAACTACACTCTATATTATTATATATTATATATTATATTGTTACGTGTAACTAGTATTTTTTTTATGCTATCGTCTATCGTATTTGTTGCCCTTTTCTTTTGCGCAAAATTATAAGATATTTACTTGATTGTCAGTCAGCTGCCTCTCAACTTTTTCTTACCTTTTCATGTACATTATACAAAATGTAGAAGTATCCTTGAAAAAGTTGTGTGTCATCATATGTGGGATAAAAAGTATGAAGGAGACTAATAAATTGTGAGACACATAACATATTATTTAACTGTTGACTCAGTGTTCAAAGAGTTTGGATCAGAGAGAAAAAGAGGACGGAAGAATATTTCAAGAATATTTCAATAAATTGAAATGGAAAGGAAAATTAATTTGAAACATTACCCTGATTTTGGATTTTGTGTTCGTAAAAAATTGACACTGAGTTCAAAGGAAATACACATATTATAATGCATTACTATAATATACTACTATTTATCGTAAAATATATAAATAATAATGTCTTTGAGAAAAATCTATGTATTTGTATAGTGGAAGGTTTTTCAACTCTACTAATATAATACAGTTTCTCAATACGAGAAAAGTCTCTATGTGTATTCAGTGGTCATCAGCATTTATAGCAAAAGCGAGACTGGATAAAAAAAACTAACATAATATGCATGTGCAAACGTAAAAGAAGATTGGATAAAGAACATATTACGGAAATACGATAGAGGATAAGATGAAATAAAAAACCTAAAACATAGTTAGATGAAATGTGTATAGAATGTAGAACGAAGAGACAGATTCATTTAGACACATGCAGCAATATGACCAATTCTGTTACTAGTTTTGGAGCATATATCAAGTTTGATTCGGCAGATTGGCTGTATTTTTTCTCTTCTTTCTCTCTTTCTGACACTCAATTCTCAATTCCTAAGAGAGTGTACAATGCATATTATTATAATATATTATATATACTACTACTAACAAAATGTATCTATGAATATATTTTTGTGAGCAATCAACTCATTCTCCGTCTCTTTAGAATATTCAGACCCACCATATGAGTTATCACACACAAACACACAACACAAACGTTTACAAGTATAGTGTACGCGTATAACATAAAATATTATGCCATGTCTTGCAGTTGTAAATACAACACATGTAAGTACAACACATGTAAATACAACACATGTAAATTATTATACATATTATGAAGCTTAACATGTGGAGTGTGGGGCCAGACTAGGAAAACAAAATACAATGAAACGAAAGACTAGTTGTCGTCACTTTTTTTTGCTAATTTTTTTTAAGCATTCCTTTAACAAGAACCGGAGACTCAAGACTGTATGTGGACACTGGAGGCACGAGTATTATATTATCGTACTTATATCATAAATTGGTATAACGATTTGTCCTATGTTCTGGTTTTAGAGAAGGTCGAACAAGTGAATTTACAGTATTAGTATGTGTTTATATCTGTATAATCCTTTATAAGTTAATTAATTAATCTGTCAGCACCATCACAAAGTCCAGTTTATTTCTTATGACTTGTGTAGGATGTATAGGATGCACATTTTTTACATCGGCTTTTGATGAATATGCACAGACTTACAGAAAAAATCAATAAATATACCTAATGAAGATAAATGTCATATTATTTAATGCTGTTGTGCAGTAGTAAAGCTGAAAACAAAATAAGTTACGAGCGTGTGTGTGGTTGGGGTGCAGCTAGTACACAAAGTACAGTTTATATTG
>JAQGBH010005176.1:0-14898 GCA_034698265.1 Sminthurinus aureus | reverse complement strand
TTCTGCATCATAAAAAACCCTTAAAAGCTGATTTTGAGTGATTTTAAAAAGTTTTTAATTTTTAACCAAATAAGCGATACATTTTTAGGTCGGGCTGATCCAGACTGATCCCAAGCTTCCAATTGCGAAGTTATTTTACAATGTACAATATATACATGTAACATGTAAACAAAGAAAACATTGTAGGTTATTTACTCTGATTTATTCATAGATTCTCTAGGATTGTATTGTGCGTAATGAAAGCAAATTTGAGATTTTTTGTTCATGTTTCATCATGAACAATTTAATGTCAGCTGTTTGATATTGACTTTTCTTGGCATAATTCTACATTCTACATAGCATAAACATCGCACAATCGTGATGCTAGCAACTAAAGCTAATATCTAGATATAACAAGTAAAAAACTTGTAGCAACCATTTAAATGCTAAAACAACACTGCTTATTAAAAAGTAGGATTAAAGTTTAAAGTCAAGTGCGATAATAATGATAACATTCACACACACTGATAGTACAATTTACACTCCAATTATTTCTGCGTACCACAGCACTTTGCGTATATATGTGCATAATATAATAATAATAAATAATATAGTTTGCACTCTTATATAATATTATATTCGATGCACTTGTTTGTTTAGAAGTAATAATGTAATAATAAAATATTACGTGTCAATAATTGCCAATGAATGAAACATCAGCAAAAATTTATTGTATGCTTTATGCTTTTTATGCTAAATAAAATAAAATAATATTACATGCTTACACATATATACGAGAATATACACAGTCTACAGGTAGAGTAGAATTAGAAATTAACTCCAATGCGTAGGTTATCTTTTATCCTGTACAACCTTTCTCCAACCTTCCTATATATACAAACCCACAGGACTGCGGATATTATAGATTATACTTAAATAACAACAGTATTATTATAATTCATAATGATATAATCGAATTTGCTAACTGAAAATGATGATGGTGTATAATTTTAACGTTGATAAATGTGGACTTACCGGATTCAGTTACAATTATTTTAGCTATATTATAAACTTCCTATATTTTTATTTTTTATGCTCAGCGACCTAACACATCATTTATGATGCCATTATACTACGTATTATGTAACTTAATATCATAATATGTAGTGGTATGTGGTATGATCTATGATCCAGTAACTAAATAGTATTTTGCCTTCTTCTAAAATTTGGTTGTTTTATTTTATAGGTTTCTTATTAGATATTAGATATTCAACACTAAATATATGCAGTTTAGAACTGAAAGAAAGTAAAGAGACAATTCTAACTCAGTGAGTTTTTATTCATTGAAACGTTTTTTACTCTAACATGCTTATGCCCTTTTGGCTGTTGAGTGTTAAAATTTTACTGTAAAGCTAAGAGAAGGAAATAAATAAATAGGGTAAAAATTAGGGAAAATGTATAATCATATCTGTAATTTCTGTAATTCATTGTTTACAATTAATGGTAGTGACTATTCTATTACATATATATATATAACAGAGTATGTATACATTGTAGGTAAGTATGTACATATAATATTACATTATTCGACTAGATACAACAACGATCAGTCTTTAATGTACAGTACAAAAACTACTACATCATTAATCAGTTATCATTGATAATACAATCATTTTGCTTATATTACGAGGGTAAATATAACATAAACTTAACAACAAAAAACAATAGCTCATAAAAAATGCATGAAAATTGGTACATTTTTAAGGTAAAAATGTATAACATTAGAAAAATAAGCCTGTTATTATGTACATCTCTCCATTATAGAAAATCACAGCACAGAATCAGTCTTTTTACTGGAGAACTATAATAATATGAAGAAAAAGAAAGAGAACTTACATTAAGTTCTCAAGAGTAACAAACGATGTTTGAGGAGCAGGGCATTGATGGTTTGTATGTTCAAACAATGTATCGAAAATTGCATTACAGGTCAAGCAGGTCAGCATGCTGAATTCTCCATTATTGAAACGAGGATCAGTTCTGGGATACAAATAACGTCGTCTTTTGGTTTCCTCGAGTTCAGCTTCCCGGATTTCTTTAGGGCATTTATGACTTTTAAACTTGGATAAAGTCAGTAAAATATCATTACATTTTAAACATGTCAACATTGAATCAAGTCCATTAAATCTCGGGTCATTTCTTGGATACAAATAACGGCGTCTTTGAAACTCTTCCTCCTCATCATCACTGATTCGAATGCACTGGCCACCAGAAAAAATTGAGAATTCCTGTTCCAATTTTTCAATGTTAAAAAAACAATACATTTTAATTTAAATGGGGGAAAATGACTTGTTCATAAATTATGATTAATTACTAAAAGTATCAAAAATTACATGAATTATCTCGAAAATATATCACTTCATTGGCATAGTGTATTATGCATAAAATTTGAAACTTACAAAAATGTCATCTAATCTTCTTTTATTTTCTTCTTTTCTGTCATGTGAATTCAAATGCTTCAAAAAGTCTGTAAAATGGATATAAAGGTGACATTTGTTGCATTTTAAGTCACTAGTAAGGCTCTTTTTTGATTCTACCTTTTTCAATTTAGAACCTACAATAAAGTCAACCAGATAAATTCAATTAGCTAATGATGTATAACTATATTAATCATTAATCATATTCAACTCATTCGAATGATCATGTATATATCTATGTATATAATGTATATATGGATTAAAAAATGTAATAAAAAATCTCAATTCTCACCGAAAATCCTTTTTAATATTTTGCACTTTCGATACATGGAAGGTGTTGGTTTATGAACAGCCGAATCATGACTGAAAAATTATTATAAGAAAAAAAACGATGGAAATGATATAAACTAATTACTGATTGATAGATTATTTTTAGACATCAAACGACACAGTACCAAAAGCAAGAACTTTATTTTACCTTTCAAGAGTCCCCGTTCCGTGCAGAAAACAGCTATCACAGAAGAATCTATATTATTTTATAATTAAAAACAACAAATATATTACATCAACTAAAGTAAATGAATGAAAATATTACCATCATTATGTAAATATGTAAATCAAAATTGCATGATCAATAATAATTATTGTTTATTATCATTTTAAATTAAAATGTACTTACGTTTTTGTTGTCTTGCGATTCCTTTTACAGATCTTAGAAGCCATTTTGTAATGAAATTTTAAACTTTTTGTATTATTTTATGAAAAACAGTAAAATATCATAAAATATTACACTTTTAGTTATTATTAGTTATTAGATTCAAAAGTTGTAATCATATAATGAGAATCACTAATAAATGATACTTTGAGTATTATATCACCGCACTTTTTAACAAATTATAAAAAAAACACTATTCTTCAGGAAAAAACATGATATTTTTTGAAATTCACTGAATATACTGCTGAAGCTTTGAATTTTGCGGGATCATTGAGCAAAACAGCTAAGATGCCCCGAGAAAACAAAAATTGAAACCTCACATCAAAGATTTTAGATTTTAGATTTTTAGACTTTTAATTGTAGTTTGCAGTGACATCAAAATAAAACTAATTTTAAACAAGATTCTGGATTAAAACCTTTTGTCAGAGCATTTTAAACATTCGGCATTCAACGTTTTTCATGTCAAATATAAAAATACTCAGATATATTTATATTATGCAGAACGAAAGCATACATAAATAATTGTATTTTTTATTAAGGTAAGCATATAATATATTATACTATTGAGCAGAATTAGCGTACAAAGAAAGTAAGCAACAATAATTAATAATTAGTAATCGTTCATATTATAATTATATTAAACATTAATTTTTTGATGTCTATAATAGTGATGTTCATTCGCAGGCTTTTCCTTCAATCGGCAAAATAGGCAACGTTGTCAAATATCCAACATCCAACTTATGAATTTTGTGTCGGATATAAATAATTAAATCATGAGGAGATGCTTGATTACAATTAATTGTAATTGTAATTAAGTCACCTCAAAATGCTGACCAAGGGAGGAAGAAGCAAGACCAGGCATGATGTAAGCAAATTATAATTTATCCTCATAAGATTAAACTAATTTGAATATACATCCATTCATTCTATAATTTTTAGAATAACAACTAAAATCTCCCTAAACCAAAACAAACTTTTTTTTTGAATGTGTGTATAAAGTTTTTGTGTACTTTATAAACATTTAGATTTATCAAGATTATTGACTTTTGTGTAATGTATGCATGTATGTACATAAAATATAAATAGCAAACAATTAGTAATGACAAAAGTATGTATACATGTAGTGTTTTAATACCCGTAAAGATACTTTTATGTTTCATTTTATTCTATTATGAATTTTTAGATACCCTGTTTTATAATGTGTAATGGAGTATTATTTTTACGACTACAACTTTAAGTTTTTAGTGTGACCTACATAAACCATTTTTTTTAAGGAATATTAATAATAATTATGTATGATTGGTTTATGTTTTTCAAAATATTTTAGGATGTTCAAGTAACTCCTGACTCCACTACGGAACCAGCTAACAATCATGATTTCCAAGAAGGAGATTATGTATTTTTTCATACAGAGGAGGGTCAACATATCTTCGGTACAGTTGGACAGGTTAGTTGATTTGTCGTTTTGTTGTGTATATTTAATATGTAGCAAAAAATACTAAATTGACGGAAAACATTTTGTTGTGGAGTCTTTTTAATGTTATATGAAAATGATTCATTCAGAACGGGTATAAAAAGTATATAATATATGTAGTACTACACAATAGATAATAACAAAAAGACTGAAAATGCAAAAGGTTTTATGTTTTCCATTGTTTTACGATACTTTTATAGTACTTGCATTTCAAATTACAAAAAAAATGGGACATTATGCAATATGCAAATTATAAATATACGTGTTGTATGTGTATGTACATGAATTATAAACTAATATGAAATATTATGAATTATTTCAGATAACAAATGCTCATTGTCAAATCCTTTTTGATGATGGAACAGAACAATGGGCACGTTTCAGCAGACTTAAAAAATTATCGTGTTCATTTGAAGAAGAAGGTCCTAGCCCAACACCATCTGATAATAATAGTAGTAGTAGTTGTAGTAGTAACAATGTAAGAATAAGTTTTCCGTCCCGTGAACAGCAACAGAAAACGGATGTTGTATGTGTGGAGTGCAACCATGTTAAGGTAAGCAAACAAAATATAGATAGATATAAAATATAATAATATTATGGTTATTAAATACTGGAATTCATCATTATTTATTATTATTTTATTATAACGTCATAATATTATTATTATGTTTCATCATTACAGAAAGTATCATCAAGAAAAGCTCGGTTATTTACTGCCAGTTCACCATATAAATGTAGTCGATGTTCTAACAATCAGCCAAATCATCATAAGACGAATATTGGTGGTAGTAGTAACTCTAATCTCAATAATAATAGTCATCAAACACCGACATTTCAAAAGGTACACTCATACAAATATAAAAATACCCTATAATATTTTACCAACATATTACATCACTACATAAAAAGTAGTCGTTTTTATTATTATTATTACTATTAGTACGCTATCATAATATATAAAGCATGTGATGGTAGAAATTTTATATATATGTATATGTATTATACTAATTATGGATTGTGTACAATGTTATTCCTTTTATCCAACATGAATAATGTGTATTAATTTGTACCTTTTATCAAAAAATTTTCAGAAACCATCGATACCTCGTCAATTATTAAAACATTTAAGTACATCAGAAAGTTCAACACATCATCAACAACAACAACAACAACAAATCTCACACACAAATTTGAATTGTATTGGTGATATTCCGAATCGCCAACTTCATTCATTAGTACATAGTAATAACTCATTAACATCACCATCTTCGTCTTCTTCGGCCTCACAGTATTTACCAACATCCAGTTCCTTGTCTTCATCATCATTACAGTCACCTACTCGTCCTATGATGAATTATCGTGGATCACCTACTCATTCTCAACATCACCAATTACAATACCAACAACATAATTCTATTGGAAGTACAAGTACCAATAATAATAGTAGTAGTAGTAGTAGTACCAATAATATTTTGAATCAACAAAGTGGATCAATGACTATCAAACCAATACGAGCAGTTCATTTATCCAATTCGATAAAGACTGGAACTAATTCTACAACAACAACAACTACAACGCCTGTACCAAGAACAAATTTGTGCTTTCATTGTGGAAATAGAACTTTTGTCTATGATCGTGTTCATTGTAATATGTGTGAAAGATATTGTCATATATCCTGTTTACCATCTGTTACTCCAGCAGCTTTAGAAGGCGACAAGTTAGTTTTAATTTATTACTATCATCTACCAAATAATTAGTATTATTTATTATTTCAACCAACACCAAAATATTGATACATGGAATATAATATTTTATAGCGATTAATTTTAAATTGTAAAACAATCTATTATGTTGTTTTTATGTATTCAATTTGTAGATTTTGGGACGTAATGTGTTCTAAATGTGGAACTCAAAGTGACAGTGAGAAAGGTGGAAGTAAAGTATTTTCATGTCGGAGGAACATGTAAGAAAGTTTTTATATTTTTTGTAATGATATAATAATAAATAATATAATAGTATGTCATATTATGCAGAATAAGTAACAGTACATCACAAGAGAAAACCATAATATTATATGATTTGTTCTACTAAAAGAACGCTAAAATCTAAAATGTAATTTCTTGGTTTGTGGATTTCAGACAAAATTGGACAGACGTGGTTAATTTGATCATCAATTGTTTAAAGGTTAAATCCCTTGGTCAGCAACATTTTGATTTCGATGTTGAAATCATGCCGTTTTTTGACAATAATATTGACCGACTTCATTTACCTCGACAGGTAAAAACAGTTTTTTAAAAACTTAAAAAAAAAAAAAAAAAAACTCAATTCATAAACGATAAGCAATCCTTATCACATAGCATATGTATGTGTAAAGGAGTACCGTAAAGCAAAACGGATAAATTTGTTGAAAAAATATATCTTGTTCTATATTTTTTATTTTCTAAAAAAAGTATTAATATCTCTTACTTTATTGTCATCATTTACAGTACAAATCAGCTTCACGTGAAGATAGAAAAGTTAATCTTTTAGCAGCATTAAAAAATTCAAGATTTAGAGAAGTGCATGCTAAACATGCAGGATCCCTTTGGGCTTTGAAAAGTGATGTATCATCACAATCTTCTGCTATAGCTCCTCTTCCTTCTTCTTCTTCTTCTTCTACGGTTCCTATGAACATGAATACCAAAATCCAAAAGTCAAAAATCAATAATATGACAACTGCTGTTGCTGCTTCTACCACCACCAGTTCTACAAATAAAAACATCATTTCTAATAGTAATGATAAAAGAGATTTATATCCAAACCATCAATTACGTTCACCAACTACAACTACAGCAACAATAATTCCAAATCATGCTAATACTAATAATAATAGTAGTAGTAATGGTAGTAGTAGTAGTAGTAGTAATACTGTCAAAAAATCTACAATTTCGTATGTTCATAATACGAATTCTTCATCATCACCATCATCTCCATTATTTAAATCAACCACAAATTTGACAATACCAAATCGACCAAATAATCTTACTTTAATTCCACATAATAATAATAATAATCATGTGGTCAATTCATCGGTATCACCACCCGTATTAAATTTATCCGTGAATAAATTTAAAAATAACACTACCATTACTACTACTACTGTTCATTCACCTCCTTATAATGCCAGTAAATCTTCTGACATGTCATTACAAAATAGTAATAATAATACTAATAATAATTTCTCCAATACAAATACAGGGAATAACAGTGTTACAGTTACAAGCTTCCCTCGTGTGGTTTCCAAAGAAACACTTTTAAGAAATCCTCCTTTAATGACAACTAATATTATCCTTTCACCTACCAAGACGTCTCTCAGTAATAATAGTAGTGGTGGTGGATTTCAAAATAAGAGTATGGGCTATTCGTCTTCACACGCATCATCATCTGACTGTGATAAATCAAAAAAACTAATTCAGGGACAAAATTCATCGATTGGAGTAGATTCACGGGTAAGCGGTTTTTTTAACACTTATTTTGTGTTTTTTTTTTTCGTAATTTTGTAGTAATAAATAATTTAATTTAATTCGGATGAACTTTAAATACAATAGCAAAATTGGTTTCTTAAAAATATTTTATATATTATTATATATATTGATTTGGTAAACATATAGAACTCTCCAAGAAAGTCTATAAAACTAAACCAAAGCCAAAAAGATACTTCTTCTGATAAATCTAAGGTAGCAATAATTCATTAAATAGATGAAATATTCAAAAAAAATTAAATAATAATAATAATAACACAAATTTTGTATAGAGTATGATGTACACATAATATAGTATATACTTTATGATTTAGAATTGATTTTTAATGCCATCTTTTTTACCATATACTTTTAGCCAAAGTCATCCTCATTAGTTCATACTATTTCTACGCATCAATCCGCTTCAGATGTAAATGCACTTCAACGACTTCGTATTCGTACACCTACCAAACAAGATTCTTCTTCTGCAACAACAACAACAACAACTATTGCTACTAATAGCCCCAAGTCAAATATTGAGACTGTATCTAAAGATAGCCAAATGAAAAAGAAAGACACCATGTCATCTTTTCCATCATCATCATCAAAAACTAGTATTATTACTCGTCCACAATCTTGTATTCCAATTTTATCACCAAAATCTGATGAGAGAAAAAGACCTCATCAAATTGAATCTAATGATGTTCATGAACTTAAAATGACAAATGATTCAACGGTAATATCATTTGTTAAAAATAATAATACAACCAGTATGCAAACTTCAAATACCATAGTTGTTCGAGCTACTAAAATTGCCAGAATGGATGATACTTCTCCTCCTCATCCTCCTGCTCCTGCTACAAACATTAATAAAACTAGATCCAAAGAAATTCGTCCTATTCGTTCAAAATTAACAAGAAGTTCTTCATTAAATATCAAGAATGGTAAAATCACCAATAATAACAAAAATAATAACCACTACAAAAATGATGGAAAACAAATAAGTACTATTGGCCGGTTAATGAGAAATAGAGGAAAGTCGGGAAAAGGTCAAATAACTAATTCAGAACGGAAAGATGATAATAATGATAACAATCTGGTTGTTAAAGTTTTTAATCCTCCAAATGGACTTACCGATTCATCACCATTGAATATTAATGGTTATAATTCAAAATTGAGTAGTGGGAATAAGAAGAAAGCTTTATTAAATCCCGTTAATCAAAATGATACATTAGGAGATGGTGAAAATAATCAAGAGGATGAAGAAAATACTACATTAAATTCTTTCAGCTCTAATTTATTAAATGCAGCCATGTTTGCTGGAATTAGAATTCAAAGTTTACCTCGTTGTCCTGAAACAAAAATGGAAATTGTGGAAGAAGCAAGAAAAGTTGGCGAATATTTGTTAGCTGAAGAATTTACAACAAAACCAGAAGTAAATGACAATGAAACGAGTAATGTGAACGATAATAATAATCCTAACAGCAACAACAACAGTGATAATAACAATGTGAAGAGACTGTTTTCAAATGGCTGGCCTAGTCTAAACAATTATCCTAATACGACCGTAGCTAATAATTGTAATAATAATAATGATAGGGAGGATATTTCAAGAAACAATGAAAATCAACTTGTTCAGAATAATAATTTTACAACAATGAAGACTAAGAGTCAAAAGACTAGTAAAAGAAACTTAGACGATGTCGATTCATATGATATTTTATCAGTGAAAGTAGGTGAAGATGGAATTATTCGTTATGAAGTAATTTGGTATGAAGAAAATAGTTCGGATGACGAAGCTGAAAATATTCAGAACATTTTCCCGGAATATGAAGATATGGAAATAGTAGAAGACCAACAACAATCTGAAAAGCAGGAGAAAAACATGGAAGGAAATGGAGTTAAAGAAGTTGTAATCCAAGGCACTACTACTACTTCCGCAGGATCAAGTTTAAAGAATGGTGAAAATTCTATTAAAAAAATAGATATTGGCAAAGAAAAAACTGAAAACAATAAATATCGTAATATTAAAACAATCCAAATAATATCACCAACAAAACCCAAAGCCTCATCAAGTGAAAAAATTAATATCAAATCAGAAGAAGAAATGGAAGCAAGAAAATCATCATTGGGTGCATCAAAAACTAGTAGTAGTCGTAGTAGTAGTGACAATATCCGACCAAGTTTAAAGTCTCCGACTGGAATTTCTACATGTGAATTTCCTAATAATAATATAAATATAAACTACAATAGGAAACAATTTCCAGCTCTAAACACTGTCAGTATAGATGATCCAGATGAAGATGACCAAATACAGATTTTATCCACGCCTTCTAAAAAATCAAAATCATCATCATCATCAGCATCCATTTTGCCAATGTCTACAAATCCAATTCCTTATGTTATTGACCTCACTGAGGATTCACCTTGACTGCCGTATGTTGAATTAATACCAAAATTATATAGTATAGCGCTACTTAAGTATAACTTAAAAGACAGTCGGTGTTGAATACTATGAATTACTATTACGCTAGGATGAGTTAATAAGGGGATGACTTGTACAGGAAAAAAAGGTATGGGTTTCATAAAATAGTATATAGCTAGATGAAAATTTTTATAAGCGTTTCAGTGAATTTTTACGCATATAATATGTATATATATATGTATAAATACGTATTCACAGTTGATTTAATGAGGACGATAGTTATGTATTTATTTAGAACTTTACTATGATTATTTATTATTTTTATTAACGAAAACAAAATCGAGAAAAAAGTTGTGAGGATAAATACAATTAAAGTATTTACCGACATGTTCATTAGTTATTTAAACAAATTCTAAATGCTACTTGTTGTTTTGAGGGAATTTTGACCAAGTAATTTTCAATTAATGCGTGTTAGTTAGTGTAAAGAAAACACATCGCTCAACCCACAACCATGAAAATATTCATCCGTTTTGTGTCATTAAATACATTTTAAAGAGTTTAAAAATTCAAACTGGATGGTTTTGGGACTGATAAATACGTTTTAACTAAGAACTACAAACATATTTAAATTTTTTAGAAAAGTGTGTAAAGGTTAAAATTATTTTCGTATAATAATACACACACAGAACCTTTTATATTACAGGAATTAACCTAAACTTATTCCTTGCATTAGATGTGTGTATATACATACGTTTTAAAAAAATTTAATGGGTAGGTTATAGAGGTTATTTAAAACTACCAGACAAATATGAAAACTTTTACATGTAATTATTTTATGTTTAGTACACATATTATGGTACATACTACATACTATATATATATGTTTTTAACAACAACGCAACAAAGGAAAATCCTATCACTGCCATTAGAATCTGTCTCCGGATGACTTAATCTTCTCCTATATTGATATAATATTATAACATAAATATTATACTTTTATTATTTTAATCTAATTTAGGCAATTTTAAATGAAATACGAAAAATGTATTTGGTATTTTATTGTAATGATATGTTTTTATGACTTTATGACTTTATGTATTCTGTGTATAACAGTTTTAATGTGCTACTTAGTGTGTGCTTGCATGATTAATTATTTTGCCTTTGTTTTTTTAAATTTTGTTCATTAATTTTTTAACTTGTATGCTATTTTATTTATATTGTCATCAACTTCTCAGTGATTTTTTACACTTTATATACCATGTAAGGTTTAACAACTTCTTGAATATATATATAATATTATTATTTTATACACAACACTATATACTATATACAGTGTATACACATAGGAATACGGAAGTAAATATATTATTATGGATAAATATTATCCATTACATTTTAATATATATATATATTTAAGTACAACTAGAATCTTTTTCAAAACACTTTGCATGTATTAATTGTACCTTCTAATCATTTGTGAGTATTTACAGACCTATGCATATACCTAAGACTTTGGTAATATTTTCTTAGGAGGAAATGAAAAACAAACGCACATTTTCAGAAAGCAGTATAACGTTTTTTTTTGTTTTCGTTTGATTACCTATGAAATGTAAGGAGTATATTATTATTATATGTAGCGAGTAGGGATTTTTATTAATTATAAAGAAAAATCAAAATTGTTTTGTAATAGGGGGTGTCGGCCATTTCGCCAGTTTTTACCAAATTTTTTTTTACGATTTTCTGTAGAAAATGTAGTCTAATATATAAACATATATTATACATTTTTCTAGTTTTTGAGTTTACTATTTACTATAATATATGTATGAATTGTTATTTAGTCATTCACTTTTGTACATAAATATATATACTACATACTTGCTGTGTATCATAATAATATTATCATGTTAGCTACAAAAGTAGTCTTACGTCTTATTTACACTTGTATTTATGTTGAAAAATGTAAACTAACGTTGAATATTATTATTATAATGTGTATTGTGTCAGGTTTTGTTGGTAGTAAATACGGATAGTTCGCTTTATCATTTTGTTATTTCTGCATATTTATTATGTTATTCTTACGGTATAATGAATGGACTTGAAGGGTATTAGTTATTAGTGCGTTTTATTATGTAATATGTAAATGTATATTATAAATACGTGTTTTTTATTCAGTTGGAACTAATTGGATGAAATATCAAAAACGTATGAATCGGGCCTTCTCTTGAGTTTTGAAATGGAGTACATTATATTTTATATTATATGAGATGAAAAAAAAGTTAAACATTATGGGAATTCGTTCTGGCCTCATGTTTCGTAAAAATAATAATAATACGATAATATGGTAACTAACGTATAAGTTAGAAGTAAAATAAGGTGGATGGTTTTTGAGGTATAAGGATGATAATATATTATTATGTATGGACTTTTATTTTATAAAATAATCGAAAAACAAAACTCTCGTACTGAATATTGAAAATACAGGCAGTGAAAAATGGTTATATTTACAGTCAATTATAGTTTTATTACTTCTTTTTTTATACATAGGAAACTCGGGGAAAAGTAAGATTTAAGTATGTTTACTGTGGTGTTCTATTTCCTAAATTGTTATAATATTTATTTGTGAGAATGATTTTATATTATGAAAAAGTATTTCCCTCATAAGTACATTCATTTTTGTTCATTCTTAAATACTTAATTTTCTACTGTATGATAATATATGTTAAATCGATACTAATTTTACCAACTATAAATATCTCTAGTTTACTATACAACAGCAAGAACTACTACAAAAATACTACTGTATAACTTACATTCATAGTCGTTTAAATGATGAAATGTAAGACTTTTCTTATTGAAACATGATTTACATAATAATATCATATTTATCTGTACTGAATTATTTATTGTATTCTCCCCGAAAAATGTATTTTGCAGTAAAATTTTTACTCTATACGAGGCATATTTATAGCTGTAAAACAAGAATTGTAGGGTGTTAAATATATATACTTATATATATTACTATTGTTGTAATGATTTTGGAATATAAGTCTTATGCAAAATATACAATACATGTGACATGAGATGATTTTATTTGTGTTTAAAACTTGGTTCTAATTACAATGAACTATATACTGATTAATTTTGTTTATCAAAAAATGGTCAAGTTAAATTGCATTCATACGGTCTAAAGGAGAAAACGAAAAAAATTGTCAAACTAGCTAAAAACGCAAGTTACCCCTTCTCTATGTAATATTATTATATTGTTAAATACTTAAGTATAAACTATAAAAAAAACGAATGCCTATATATATTATTTAAACAAAAAGGGATTATAAAAGTAATTAATTTTTTTATTTCATAAAAATGATACGTAAAAATTTCGGAATGTAACTTTAATAAGAATTGGAAAAAAACTATGCGAAAGTAATATAATAAATCAATATATATCATCCTGCGCTATATATTTAATTATACTTTGTTTGTTGTAAACAAGCTGCAATTTTTTTATTGGAATTTGGTATTTCATTGAGATAATAATATTATTTAATTGTTGCATTTGATGAATATTTTTACATTAGACTAATACTTTTTAGTCGTCTAGTATTTTTACCAAGAAATGCACTATTTTGTGCCGTAGAGAGTAGAGAGTCTCTACTGTAGAGACAGCTATTCACTGAATTCACTCCATGCCTATGTACATACATGCATATCGTACATACTAGTACGTATCTATATCGCGCTATCATAATATTTTCAAAGAGCCCTATAAATATAGCATTTTTAGCCAACTTAGACCACGTCAGGACTTTTGCTAGTTCTCCACTTCTATCGGTTAAAATCAATTAAAATACTGTTAATATTGTGATCAAAATTAGGTACGACGACTAATTTAGTTAAGGTAAGTCTTATTTTTTACATATCTGAATCAAAAGGATACGAAAAAACCAAGTTTTCAGTAAATGCATGTTTCATTTTTAAAAATGCAAATTATGTGTGTGCCGGCTGCCGGCGTGTTATTTTATTTGCTGTACTGTAAAAGTTTAGTAAACTTTATAATATATTAATTTACATTGGAATTCTTGGTATGAATTAACTAAAAATAATCATTATTACTTGTTTCATTTTACAGGTGTGAATATGAAATCGTCTTTAGCCTGTGTCGTCATTCTATTTGTGGCGATTTGGGCTGTAAGTGGAGGAGATGACAATAAAAAAGCTGTTCCAGAAAATGCTGTAAATGCTCAAGATTTAGACCGGATTAAATTAGTATTAAGTAGAGGATTTGAATTAAGCGATCCATTATTAGCAAGTTATGCTGTTTTGGCATCATC
>JAQGBH010005175.1:0-14900 GCA_034698265.1 Sminthurinus aureus | reverse complement strand
CCACATGAACATCATTCTGATTCCGTTTTGCATACTCTGGTAGTCTATGTGAGAGAAACGAGCTGAGTAGTCTATGTTTTTCGTCACTCGTCGCACTCGTTCATCTTTAGAAACTGATAATTAAATACTTAATTAGTTTCAATAATTACTTACAAAGTCATTATGTCTAGGGTAATTTTAAGTCGTCTTCAAACAGTGAAATATTTTACAAACCAAATAAATAATGTAGGTGCAGTTAGTAGTAGTCAAGTTAGAAGGTTTCACAAATCACAGATACAAAAGGACATTTTCACAGTACAAGATGAACAAGATTTTACGGATAAAGTACGGTCAAATCCTAAACCCGTTGTTGTAGAATTTCATGCATCGTAAGCTTGTATAAAAAAATGATATACTATTATACACTAGAATTCATTAATTCAGTAATAAACTATATTATATTATAGTGCTTTTATTGAGTGTTTTTTCCATGTAGTCCATAGTCTTCTTATTTGAAACAAGTTTTATATTTCCTTTGTATATTTTTTTTCAGGTGGTGTGGACCCTGTAAACAATTGATGCCTCGACTTGAAGCAGCTGTAGTAGGACTCACGGGGGATCCAGTTGATCTGGCCAAAGTTGATATTGATGAACTACCCGATATTGCAATGGAATTTGGTGTTGGAGCAGTCCCTTCAGTTTTAGTTCTTAAGGAAGGTAAAGTTGTTGACAAATTTGTAGGGCTTCAAGAAGAAGATAAAATTAGATCCTTTCTTCGAAAAATCAGTAAATAACCATAAATTTATAGCTAAGAGATGTTATAAATAATAGATAGATCAATAGATATATACACCCAGTGTGTAACATAACAATATATTATATTATGCAATATTATATTTACTTGCGTATAATTTTTTCATATCATTGTTGTTTTATTCTTTGTTATTGCATGTACAATATAAATATCAGACTCTACAAAAAATATTGTGTATAATATATTTAATACAGAATGTGATGTCAAATATATTATATATTATTATATACCGCTTAACTACTAGTAAATCAAATGATTCACACACGAAAAACAATTTCTATATTCTTCTAAAGTTTTTACCTGCATATCAATGGCAATGAGTTTCTCATTATTTACATACTTGGATGTAAAATTTCTATAGTCTACCGCAGCTATTTCTCTGTATTTATAGTCATAAAATCATAATTATCATAATATACAGTTTGATTTTGATTTCTTCGTTAAATGTTTCGTCATCTAGGGATATTCTAAACTACATAAAAGCCATACTAAAAATTCTATGTGAATGATGTAAAACGCTGTAGCTGTACTTTTAATGCAACATATTATTATTATGGCAATAATGCTAAAATGATTACAAAAAATCCACTCGAGCTTTTTTAGGAACCAAATTTATAAGATGGGAAAATGCTTTTTATTCAAAGAAACTGTGTTATTCTTTGTAGTACAATAACGTCTTGTATAAATTGTTTACTTTTGCGTATTTACTTAGGTATTACCATATTAATAATGACTTGAAAATTCAAGTCCTTTCGTACTGCGAATTAAAATTTCTCAAAACTTTTATATACAGCGATTCACTGTATTACACATATCATAAATAATCTATATTATTATTATTATTATTACAGTAGTCTTATAGTTGTATGTAAAAGAATATTATCATACTATACATAATGTTATAAATACTATTTATTTTCGAGAGTATCATAATAGTTACTATATTTACTCAATTTATCTTTTATAAATAATATTTACATCATTTAAAAGAGTAGGTATAAAGTTGAATTATATTATTATTACAAACCGACGGAACAATCCTTTTTCGTGCTTAAATATTTTAAATTTTAATTAGACACGTATAAATTGCATAGTTTTTACAATAATAATTATTATTACTATTGGTATTCGTATTTATATATAAAACATTCCGCTTATATGTAAAGGATTCAAATTAAAAAAATGTCTTACAAGAATCGTAAAGTTTTTTAGAACTGCAGTTAAATTCATCATGTCATTCGATTCATGGAATAAATAAATATTATAGAGTTAAACTGACCATTTAAATTCCTGATTATTAGGAAAGAATAGACTCTATCATTTTCTAATTCTTTGCTACCAAATAGATTCAATGAAAAATAAGAATGATGTATAATAGAGATATAAAATAATGGTTTAACGCATAAAACTTAAAAATTATCTATTTAATTTTTAATTTTAGTGTGTATGGATAGAATAGATACGTAGGTCTTTTTATATTATTATTTATAAGAGATAAAAGTATTCCAGTGTTCCACTGTAAAAAAAAACACTCTAATGTAGGTAGTAGAATGTATATTATATTATATTATAGAATGTTAAATGTTGTAGAGGTATACCTATTAAAACTTTTCTGCGGACATGTGTACACACACGGTACAATAAAACTTTTGTTATATTTTATGGGGATTGTATTATATATAATACATCTTTTTGTTTTAGTAATAATTAATTTTCTAAAGATCACAAAATTGAGTCATTTTGATTATATATAACCCTTACTCTCGTTCTTTTCTATTACAAGTATTATTGTTATTATTATTATTATGTTTTTGATAGTGACGTGGTGACGAATGCAAGATGACAATTCGTAGCAATGATTACACTTTTGGATAAATTTATAGTTTGATTTTCTTCCTTCTATTATAGCACCAAGATGACTTCTGATTGATACAAGAAAGAAAATGTTCTTCTTCAATTCGCCATACATGTACAACGTGTATTGCATAAACATGCATATACATATATTTAAATGACATTTCTCCATTTTCAGAAACGTTTTGGTTTTCATCATCTTTTGAGAAGCTGTTCAATCTATAAAATATAAGAGGTTTAGTTATAAGTTGCCAACTAATTATGAATGAATCATGAATCATGAATATCTATTTGAAAGTAGTACAAGCATCCCAAATTTGTGTTGGAAATACATAGTGGAGTAATACATGATATTATTATGAATTCTCTATAATCTACTAACCTGCCCTTTATACATCTCTTTGACATCTTGTAGATCTAGCCTTAATTCTTCAGCTTCTTCAACTTTTTCACCATACATCTAGATTACAAAAAGAAGCACAATAATTATTTACATCGTATTATGCTGTTATTTACATATCATTATACACTGTTATAAATGAAAACAAGTTGTAAAATGTAAGCAGACATAATGTATGCTTACCGTGAGTACTGCATTATAATTTTTTTCAACTTCTTCCAATCGACTTTGTAATTCAGTCATTCTTTCCATGTGCATGAGGAATTCTTGATTCTGAATAGTAAGTTGAGCGATTTCTATTTAGAATATTATGTAGAAAATAAAAAATAATAATATAAAAATAGATTAAAGATTAAATAATGGACTTTCAAGTATACAGGCTTATATTCCATACGTAAAAAACAAGAAGTACATATAATATTATAGGCATGCATTGTATTAAATAATGTCATGTTTTTTTAATACATTTTATAATAATATTTTATGTTACACGTACCTTCATTTAAAGTCTTACGAATTTTTTCATTCTTGATTACTTCGTCATGATATTGAGCTAATTCACCTTCTTTTAACCGTAACTGTGCGTGTAAATTTTCAATGACATTTGTAGAAGAAAATGATAAGTTTTCAAAGAATGATTTTGGTGTCATTGATCTGACACTTTGTCCATTGGGATCAAAAACTTCATCAAGATATGATGCTTCAGATACAATGGAATGACTTGAAGGACTATTATTTCCACTTAAACTTACTTTTTGATTTGTTGCCGTTTGTGTATTAGAATCAGAAGAAGAGGCTGAAGATTGTGGAATCATGGAATTCACATTACTAGTAGTACTGCTACTATTACTAATTGTAGAAGACATTAATAATGACTGTTGTTGTTGTCTTTGTTGTTGTTGTTGAAGTTCTAAGAATAAATTATAATATTTTTTCCTTTCACTTTGTTCTGATCGAATTTCATTTTGTAAAGAATCATTTTCTCTTTTTAGAGTATCACATTCTATTTTAAATTCTTCGCATGCTTTCATAGTTTCTTGTAACTTTTCACCATTTCCTGATTTTTCATCATCCAATAACCCACCAAGTCGTTTACATTCTCTTTCTAAAGCATCATTTTGAGTTTCTAAAGCAGAAAGATTAACCTGATATGACTGTTGCATGTCACTAAAAGAATTTTCACGGTCTGTATATTGTTTTAATTTTAATTGCAAATCTGAAATTTTATCTTGTAATGCGGATTCTCGTTTAGTAGAAATTGAATTATTGTTTTTAATTTCTGTTTGTAATTTTTCAATTTCTAATGATAATGGCATTGTAGCATCTGCAACGTCAGAAGAAATATCCGATAATTCATTTTCCAACTTATGACATTTAGTTGTAATCAATGTTAATTGGGATTTAAGTTCGTGTTCTCGAACAGATGCTTGTTTATGTGTATCATTTATAACAGTACGTAGGTGATCCACTTGTTTTTGAAGTGTTTCACTTTTGTGTAATAATTCTGACTTTTCTTTGGTTAAACGATCAACTTCAACGGCTTCTCTTTGCACTTGTTGTAACATATTATTCGTTTCCAAGATTTCCCTTTAAAATGTAAGAAAAATTAAATTAATGATTTAAAATGTGATAATATAATACTATTACAGAGCAGTAATGATTATAAATATGTACTATGATAATGCATAAATAATATAAAATGTAAAAAATAAAACATGTAAAACATGAGATTGGTAAAAAAATATTGCTGATTATACAATAAAAAAATACGACTATACTTTATACTTACAAAGAAGTATTTTCCATAGACGCCTTCATAGATTCACAATTTGTAGTTGCATCTTCTAATTCGGATTGTAGTCTTTCAACTTGACTCTCTAATTTTCTTTTTTCTGCTGTTATTCTTGTAATTGTTTCATGTTGGGTTTGCTCAACTGTTTCTTTATTAACAAATACCTTTAATAGTCTTTCAACTTCTAAATTTTTTTCTGCCACCTCATTTCTAAGTCCTTTCATTGTAGTATCAGTGTCTTTTTCTTTAACTCTCAATTTCTTGATAATATTAGATAATTCAAATTGTTTTTTACTCAATTTTTCACCTTCTTGTAGCAATCCTTTAATTTCAATATCCTTTTCATTTAATTTTGTTTCCATTTGAGATGATAATTTTTGCAACGCTCCTTCCGCTTTGGTATTTGTAGAGGATTGAATAATAACAGGAGGAGGAGGAGGAGGAGGAGTTGGTTTTTGTTTTTCAAAAAACCTGTCATCAGTCTGGGTTTCAGCTTCTTGTAAAATTTTTGCTATAGTTTGATGATCTTCAGTATCAAGTGGAATGACTTCTATATCACTTGAAGATGCAGATGATGCATTGGTTTTTACTTTGGTCACTTGCTTAGTATTATTGCTATGATTACTACTACTATTATCATTAGTACTGTCATTATTACTACTACAAATGTAATTTGGTAGACCAGAAGTAATAGTATTATTAGTATTATTAGGTGGGGGAGGAGGAGAAGGGGGAGGTACAATATTGGAAGGAGTGATATTTTTATCAGATATGTCATTATTAATGAAATCATGATTATTACAAATATTACTACCATCAAAATTTATTAACATGGTTTCAGACTGATTATTATTATCATAAATAGAAGTAGCTGTAGTAGTAGTAGTAGGCTCAATATTGCTTTCATTCATTGATTTATTATTTAAAGATGAAAATGGAATTAAACCGACATGTTCAAAACTAGTTGATGATGATGTATTGGAATTATCTTCTTCTTTTGAGTTACGTTCAACAATGACAAGACTATCTGAAGTTGTAGTAGTAGTAGTAGTAGTAATAATATTATTATCATCTCCAATAAGTACTTTTTCATAATTTCCATCATTATTATCATCATCATGTACTTTTGCTCCTTCAATTTCTTCCACTTCTTCTTGTTCTTGTTGTTGTAGAGGCTGTTCAGTATTATTATCACTACTTAAATTTATTAACTCACAGTTATTTAATAATATTTCTGTATCATTACTTTCATTATTATTTTGACTATTATTTAAATTTTGATTTTCATTAGTATTGGATACACAAACAACACTATCAGCAAAAGAAGAATTAGTTGTTTCTAAAACACTTATAGGATGACCATTTACATAATATATACTACCCATTCCACTAATATTATTATTATTATTAGCAGAAGTAGTTATTGTTGTTGTAGAATGTAGATTTGTAATATTTCTTTCCGGACTAGTATTACAATCAGGTATTGTGCTGATACTACTATTTCGGCTATGACTTGTTTCAATTGTTTCAACATCAATAGTAGACCATTTAGATTCATTTTCTACATATTGCTCATTTAGTCGTTGTTTTTGTAATTGATGATGATCGTGTTCATCATCATCATTAAAACCACTAGAACTCATTTCCTGTATACTTGACATCATTGAACTTTCACAATCAGCTTTATCAATAATCTCCTCTTCTTTTTCATCTTCATCTTTACCATCACCTCCTTCTTCTTCTTGTTCTGCATGTCTTTGGTCCTCTTCAACATTTGTGTCATTTTTATCATCACCATCACCAAGTTGACGAAAAGAGGATGTGAATGACGATAATAGACTTGATTTTCCAAGTGTATCTTCTAAAAGTGACTCTGAAGAGAAAAGAGAATAACAAAATTATTCATTATCCATATAATAGACAATAGACCTAAGTCATACATAATACATCAACTTTAAAATGAGGTAATGAATAATGTATTTAAAATGTAAAGATGTAAAAGTCTTGTTAGTCTTGTCATCTAATTTCTAATAATATAAAATATATGATAGTTGTTAACCTAAATAAAATGATTATTGTAAAAGTCATGTTAAGAGTTAAATTATGGATGTTTATAGTTGATAGTTTAAAAAATGATTATTTTAAAGTTATATAATTATTTTTGTAAATACCTGCAATACTTGTACTGGTTGACGATGGAACGGATCCAGAATTCCTGCTGTCTGTATCATGTTGAATATCAAGTGCTTTATCAATAGTCTTTTGTGCTTCTTTTAATGCAGTTTTTGCCAAATTTGTAAAATTAGAAGTTTGGAACCAACTCATCACGTATTTATTTTAATTTTAAATGCTGTTATAAACTATAGTTTAAATGGTAATTGAACTCACTTATTTTCCCTTATTTTTGTGACATATTTATTTCGTGTGTATATAATAATATGTATTTCAACTTATATCAACTTTGCACTGACAAGATGCCACATCAAAATAAACAAATTCTTGAAACAATTCAACTGCTTGAACTTGTTAAATGTAATGTACATAATAATAATGAGCAGAGGCTGATTTAAATGGGAGTTTTTTGCCCTGAATTTTCCACAAAAATTCTGTTTCTCTATACGGAATGAAGCTTTGACCAATTTATGTGAGTCTGTGTATTCAAATTCAAAACAAGCGGATATAACAAAATGCTGACGTATACAAAAGTCAGAAATCTATAGCAGATGATCAAATAACCAAAGATAGTTAGGTAATCAAATAATAACGAATAACAGGACAACTTGCACATGTATGCAATAATATACTGTTACTTTTTGTCAAATAAGTAAAAAAGACTACATACATGCGGTTCGGAAATCTATATAGGGAAAGATATTTAATGTATTAGTGTACATATGTATTTTACAGTTTTTACACTCTTTTGCTTTTTCATGCATCAATAGTTTCTTCAAAGTATTTTTTTTTTGTTTCAACTTTATTGATGACTGATGATTGATGATACCAAAAGAACAGCACAATAAAACATATACTTATATGCTACTAATTGACCGTGCCGTGTACTAACGTACACGGGCAATAACTTTTGCTGTGTTTTAAATTTATTTTATATATTATATAGTTTTACAGGACTTGTGATTAAAATTTAGTACATTTGATGTTATTCAATGAACAACGTTTTGAGTTTGAAAAATCTTTTGTTGAATTGAATCTGATGTGAAATATTTGAAAATTTCAAACATTTTGATTCAAACAAGACAATGACCAAGGCAGAAATGTGTCCAATAAATAAAATAGCAAAAGCTGTATAACATTCCAAGAAGGCCAACTGTATCGTTTGTTGTGGAGCCTTGATGCAACGTAGTCCAGTTTTTATATCATATTCCGTCCAGTAACGGTGATTTAAACCACGTTCAAGAAGTAAAATTGTCCTACAGCAAATTTTGAATACAACAACAATAAAAACATTACCAATAATTCTTCACATAGAAGGAAATGAAAAAACCGCAATGACAATGAAGGTATGTACGTGTAAGTGTAAAGTACAAATGTATCACTAATGACTAACTTGACTCCGAAAATTTCTTTGACTTCTGACCCTTTCCGTACAAACTAAGAATAAACCACAAAGAAATATAATCATTCGTAGTTTTCTTTGTCATTGTCTATCAATTTTGTGATCAATGAAATTTTGTCATATTTAATTAAGTTCATCATAAATTATAATTTATGATGTACCATCGCGTCTTTGACCTTCGCACCACCATCTCCACGTAGTTTGTCAATCTGACAAAGTTCTAATATGCTGAATTTTTCAAATCCAACGGAATAGAAGCCATCGGAACCGATTATGTGTGCCAGTCGAGAATTAGGCGTCATTATTTTGTAAACTGCATCTAAATCATCTTTTTTTGTAGGGTTGTGAACAAGAGAAAGTTGTAATCAGTCTCAAAGAAAGAAAGGGAAAGTTCATAAACTCACCGTAGTATTTCTACTAGGTATAACTTGACTTTCACTTTTTATTTATTTACATGTATATTTCATGCAAATATACCTTTGTATAGTTGATGAGACCGTTTGAGCACCTCATCACTTTCTGAACCATTCTGCAATTGAGAGTAAATTATAATATCCAAATATCTCTTTAGCCTCTACATAAATGCAGACAAAGTAGTAGGTTTCTCACCTGAGCAAAAGCAATGATGTAACCAGGAACAGAAGGATTTGTAAATACTTGAAATTGAAATTTGAGTAGATCAGAAAATTGTTTGATGGGTACAATTGGAGCAGATACTGTATAAAAAATCAGAGCGATTGTGTATTTTACATGTTTTATACCATATCGTATTATAATCTGCAGTACATTTTATATTGTCCATACAAAGTTGTAGAAAAATTTGATTTGATTTGCTTTATACTTGAGGCAACGAATGCTCCTGTGTAATACGCATAAAGAAGAACACTAGTGGCCAGTGCTGTGATGAAGATGATTCTCATGGAAAAAGATAACGGACTGTTACTCCAACCTAAATGAAATAAAAAAGCATTATTTGATTCCTCATTTGATTTTGTGTAAATTTGACAAGTATTGCAAAATTCATGAGAATATTAGAATAAAATAAGAAGGTATTTAGGCAATAACCTTGTTGACAAAAAACACCAATGGACCAAATATAAACATCATAAAAATTGAATTCATCTCGTAGTTGTTGGAGCTTGAAGAGAAATTTTGCTGTTCCTTCATGCTGTCGGCTAAAATCCTTTGTACGATCTTTCAAATATGCAATGAAACATGCACATCCACAGAGGACTGTCCAAGTCATGAGACAAATGTACCACAGAGAGTGTGAGAAGGGCATGGTAAAAATATTTCTAGCTGAGACGATTGACGGTTGACGAAAAAATGTAAATACTTCTTCGTTGGAAATGGGTTGGAGGAAGGAAATCTCTCGTGCTCTATAAAGTTCCATGGTGGATGTTGAAATACAAATGTCCGCCTCTCCACCTATTATTTGATGTCCCATTCCCGTCAAATGTCCATCTTCTTCCGTAACTGTTCTCCACAAGTTCCGTAAGTCAAAGATCAAGAGTATACATTATACATACATAATACATACATGTATACATATCTATATAATATATTTTATGTTATTAATTAATTATTAAATAATAAACATTAAACAATTACTCCATCCAATTCCAGCAACAGCTTTGTAACTAAAATTAAGAGTTTTCACAAAATCCATTAGAACGCTATATGACGAGCCGTCCAGAAATTTTACCGTGTCGTTTGTCACGACGATGTCAACTTCAGCTGAATAAAATGGATCTGGCTGCAAGTACAATAAATTAAAGAGTGTACTTTTAACTTTTAGATAGTGTACACTGTGAATTTTATGTACAAGTAAAAGTTAAGACATCATCAAATTAATTGATTATCATATTACATATTACGCATTTTTAATTTCGACCTGAGCGAGAACGAAAACTACTGTGGATAGGAAATTGCTTCGTCGAGGGACAAATCGCAAAAGTTCAGATGTTAACGATTCCAAATTCCTAGTCATAACCGTGTCATCTTCATAAACAGATTTAGCGACTGATACATTATTTTGTATTCCATATACTTCAATCACATCATTTAATGTTATCCCGTTAATGTTTCTTGCGGTCATTGGTGTGAGCTGTTGTTTGGAATTCCACTGTAAAATGTAAACTTGAGAATTTTGGGGTAATGTTTTCATTTCAGCTTGGTTTCCCCTTGTGTATTCCAAAATTTTTTCTTGTTGTCCCTCAGCCGAATCTTCAAGTGGCCATGAGACAAAGAAGAGTGGCGTAAACATGGAAAATGTTATACTCGTGTCATTCGGCGTAAATAGATCCGCGTAAAATGTTGTAATCTATACATATTGTTCCGTTTTTTAAAAAACGTGAAAATAAATGTGTAAATTGGTTCCAAAATGATTGTTCCAATGGTTTATATTATGCTTTTACTTATACTAAAAAAACTTGTAAGTTATAACAAACCCTTTTGTTTAAAATTGTATGGAAATTGTTCATGTCCGTCGGTAGGAATACAAAGATGACCAAGTTGCTGTTCTCGCTGTACGGAATACTTTTAATGGCATCCAATTTCTCCAGAATCCATTCCTCTGGTTTTACAGCAAAGTGGTGATTCTCAGCAAAATCATGTACCACTGCTCGTACATTTAACATTGAAAAATAATTAAAAAATCATACAAATTCAAAATCAACACTGAAGACTTGAAACAAGGAGCTTAGAAGAACTTGAAAATTCATAATATTATCACAATATAAAGTTCTAAGATGTGAAAAAATTAATTTCTTTACCATCGTATTTAGAAAAGTTTCCGCAAAACACAATATTATGCCGTACATGTGCCAGGGTGTCCAGTTTAAACAGAGATTCTTCAAGAATATGAAAAGTCATTGCGTAACTTGAGCATCTCAGTGGAAAAATTGTTATTAGAACAAAAATCCCACCTAAGACTTCCATTTTCGTTTCCTCAGTTTTGCTAACGAAATCAATATTCAACTGTTTTTTTTGCACAATCTGCTACAAATTATGTAACGAGTACTCCGAAAAATATCCACAAGTCACAAGTCCAAACCTTCCTTGCATAACTGAAATAGGAAATGGGTAAAACCTACAAGGAATAATTTTTGTTCGACGTACAGGAAACATTTTTATTCTGAATTCCGAAGGTAATGATCCACTTTCTAATAAATAAAGCGTGCACATTTTCACATTTTACGCCTTTTCTACAGATAGAAAAAGATGAATAAAAGTTATACTTTGAGGAAGCGCCTTGAGTTTTGATATGAATTTATTTATTGAAAAGAGTGCCATTAACGTAATTGCTCTCTTGAATGATGAATTATAAATGTACAATACGACACAAAAGTTATCGGTGATCAGTGACCAGTGAACATCTTTTCTGCTGTCCAAAAGTTGACTTTTAGTTGCTATTTACACGTCTTATTCAAACTCAACCTGCTGTAACCATTTTTCGTTACACAATAAAGTGTAAAATGTATACAAGTAAAAGCATAAATTGTACAATGTACAATTTAAAAATTCTGTTCTTTACAATTTACAATAGTTGAAAATTAAAGTGTCGAATATTCTAAAAAACGCATAATACATAATACATATAGGCTGTGAATAGTTTCAGCTTATTTATCTCCTTTCTTCCGGTTGACGAAAAATACAATAAACAACTTATATTACACATTAGAAAATATTATGTGGTATACAAAGTATATTTTATTAGGCGTGATTAAAGTTGATTAAACTTTTAAATAAATTCTTTCCAATTTGTGAAAAGCAATCCTTCTTTTTTAATGCGCGGAAATTGTGTGCAATTTTCTCTTTTCCCTGTTTTAATGGCTGATAAGATAAGATTTCAGAAAAACGACTTTTCTTTTCTCACATTACATGCATAATTATCACATAATATCCACAATGTATACTCGCAATCAGTGCTGAGCTAAAATAAAACAAGTGTAAATAATGAACGTGATTTGTAGTGGAAGTGTGGATTTCTGTTTTACTTTGAGTATTGTACATACGCATACAAAATATACATAAAATACGTTATTCTACACAACATCTACTTTAATTCAATTATGTTTTTCACTTGAATCTTTCACACCATTTGCTAATGCGACTGCGAGCAAGAACGGTCCGAGTTAAATTAGTAAAGAGTACGGTGAAAGTAGATTCAACTACGTTCCTGTCTTATTAACAACCACCATGTTTGTTAAATTCTGTTCAAGTTCGACGCCGTTTGAAATTTCTGAAAAATTGAACGTCCATTTTTATTAAAATTCTGTTCAAGTTCGATGCCGTTTGAAATTTCTGAAAAATTGAACGTCGATTTTTATTAAAATTCTGCTCGACCTTGACGCCGTTTGAAATTTCTAAAAAATTGAACGTCAATTTTTGTTAAAATTCTGCTAGACTTTGACACCGTTTGAAATTTGTAAAAAATTTGACATTGATTTTTATTAAAATTCTGCGTAACTCGAACCGAGACTGTAACAAAATTCTTTCATAATTTTTCGTACCTGAAACTGCAAAATAGCAAATGCGCCGCGGGCAAAATTCACGCAGAGCTCTCGTTATTTATCATGTTATTTGTTGTACTTAGAAAATAAAAAACGACAATAAACAACAAACAGCAATACAGAATAATACTGATAGCAAATAAGCTATAAAGAAAAATACAGAATAATTCAGAATCATCCAAAGTTACTTTTCCTTTAATTTCTTTCTCATTTAATCTGAGGTAATCAGGCACCAAAAGAAAAAGGAAAAAGCAAAGGAGAAATAAAAGAAATGTAATACTTGTGCCTATATTATGTATTGTTGTTGAATAAATGTAGTCAAAATTTAGAATGCACACGTTGCATAATATTTTATACTTGATGCTTGATACTTGATACTGTACATTATGCATTATGCATAAGTTAATATTTTAGTATTTATGTACCACTGAAAATAGTACATAGTGGGATAGAGTAATGGAATAGTAGAAAATTCTCAAAGTACAAAGGCAAAGTGATGTCTCATTTCTCTCATCACAGACGGACGGACGGAAAGAAAGAAATAAAGAAAGATGGAAAGATAGAGGAAATGAAAGTAGCTAAATAGGAGAAATATCAGTAGGAGAGTGGAGTGTGGAATGAAAGACGGTTGTAAGTAAGTAGGAGCCACTCATAGGAGAAAAGAGGAAGCAACAGTAAAACAGGGAAGAAATGAGAAATGAGTAAGGGGAAAGAAAAGAAAAGGAGATGTATTTAGTATTTAGGTATAGTGCAGTGTGCAGTGTAGTTTCAAGTTTCAAGTTTGAATAGGTACAACGGGAATTTTGCCTCTCTCCAGTCTAAAGGTTGATCCTGTTTTGATGATTTTCTTTATGACTCCCCAAGACGACACTAAAAATTGACTGACTTGAATATCGGATAGGAAATTCCCGAGAGTGAGAGAGTGAGAGAGAGAGAGAGTGAAGAGGGAGCATCTGTAAACATGATACACGAAACACGAAGGATGGATTAATATTATGTACATTGTACATATTTATATAAATTTTCTACTACGGTGTACATTGTAGAGACGAGACGATGAGGTATCTCATCTTTCCTTCCTGTTTCCAAAAATGTTCTCTCCTTTCCATTTCTGCCTTCTCCTTTCTCTTCCTGATGAATCCGAATCCGAATTCAAGTCAAGGAAGGAAATATTATTATTAAAGATACTATTACATTTTCAGTCTTCCATCATTTCCTACATCTCCTATCTCCCATCTTTTCACTTTCTTTCCTTCTTTCCTTCTTTCCCTTGCTTCTTGTGTCTTGTGTAGTTACTTTCCAGTTTCCAGCTCAAGTATCCACGGGTAAAATCTATGATGTATGTATTTGTCTGTATAAAAAGTGTAGAGAAAGGAGAGGAGACTTTGTCTCTCGTCATTTCTTTAGTCCATGCTCATTCATCTAAAAGTAGAGCACCTCATCCTCATCCTCATCACCATTGCCATTGCCATCCTCATCCTGATCGTCATTAGTATGCTCTGTAGACAGAAAAAAGGCAATCAGAAAAATCATTTTGAGATTTCAGATTGAGGAATCAAGAATCTAGAATCAAGAGTATATGCAAAGATGAGGAAAAAAGAAATCAAGATGCTCATTTGGACTAGAAAATCATCATCATTATCGTAATCATCATCAGGGAAACTCACATTTTATACAGATTTACAGTATCCAGTCTCCATTGTACATTCTAGATTCTAGATGCATAAATCAATTCATAATACATAACACAAATATAGATACAAAGACAGTAGACAAAGACAGGCAAAAAACCAAATTTCCTTTTCACTTTGATTTCACTCCAATTTGGACCTTTTTCAATAGAAAGGACAAAAAAAGAGTAGGAAAAATACACACAACAAGGTATGCTCGGACCTTAGAAAAGATGCTACGTAACTTATTACTCAGCATGATGAAGCACATTTTTATAAATATCCTTCTGGATTTTTGTTTAT
>JAQGBH010005174.1:0-14913 GCA_034698265.1 Sminthurinus aureus | reverse complement strand
TGTGTGACTTTTAAGGTACATGGACATGGTTTATTTGGCAAAACTACTCAGGATGAAGTCTAGTTTCATGTCCAAATCTCAAAAATGTATGATTTTTAAAGTGACATGAGTTTGAAGTTTGAATGTCATTTTGTGCGTTCTATGTTCTATGTTCTATGTACTATGTGCAAATTTGAACATTCGTTTTTTGCTTATAAAAGGATTTTTGTTTCTTTTTTGTCTTTAGATGCCCATAAATATCTTTGCTAAAATCAATTGGGCTCTGTGGGCAATTTGTCCGGAAATCACAATGGAAGGTGGGGATGTTGTGAAATTTGTTGCCAAAACCGTTGGAGGATGTATCATCGCCGTCGCTTTCATAAATCGAGGATTACCGACAATTCTCAATTTCGTCGAGCACATGGTGCATGGGCCGTTGGCGGTGGAAAGGGAGTTGGCGGAGATGAAACACCAGAATATTATTTTAGAGAAAGACAAAGAACTCATCGAGCTCAAAGGCAAAGTAGATAAGGCGGAAGCCATTAGTGAGTTAGAACGTAGACAATACATGTTATTAATTGATATATTTATGAATAAAAAGAAGGAAGAAGAAATTTTTCCAGAATCATAATTGTATATTGTATAGTTTACAACATTTTAATTGACTATATATTATGCAATTTTATAAAAAATTTCTATAACTTAATACATAATATTATATAACATCCATATATTATGATATAATCAATTTTCTAATTAAAATAAACAGAAGAAGCTACTTTTGGCCTCTTCTTTAAATTTCTAGATAAAAGAAAATACAAACGATTTTGTGCATTTCTTTGTTTGCAAACTTTTCAATATTTGCAGGCCACAATGACGATCTCTAGTTTTAGACTTGGCAACTAATCTTTAATCTGACCTTTGGACTCAGTGCATAAAAAATAGGGAGATGGTAAATTTGAATTCAGAGTAGTTTCATAAAGTCGGTGTGTGTGTGGAGAGAAGTTGGCTCATTTAGCTAAATGCTATTTTTTTGATTCTATTTAACATCTATAGATCATTAATACATTACAATCATCATTAGCTATACTTCTTCATCACTTCCTTTCATTGATTATTGATTAGTCATTTTCGTAATTTTACAAAAGACAAAAAAGTTAAAAGTTTTTTTAGGGAGGCCCGAAGTCGGAAATCGGAAATACAATCGACGCAAATTATATTTTGGACCATCAATTTTTTCGGTAAGACTTGTAGACACACATAAAATTTTGAAAAATTATAGTTAAACATTATCATCATGTGCATTTTCATTTATATCATAGCTCTATTTCATTTCATAGTGTAGATTTGGAACAGGATTCATGTGTGTGAATGAAGTGTGTATTCTGTACATGTGTATGTATGTATCTTGTGTTATGTAATCTATTGATTTTTTTACTATTGAGGAAAAATGGGCGAAATTGGTCAAAACATGATTTTATATGGATTGACAATTGACATGATGCAAAATATCTTCAATCTTCAATTGATTTGAATTGCATGTCTAAAATATACGAACTTCCTTGACTTTTGATTCTCATCTCATCTTTTATTCTTTAAGTTTCAGGTTCAGGTTCGTAAATAGATATATAAAATAGATTGCTAACGATAGCTGGCAACTGGCAATCTGAATCTGATTATTTAATTAGCAGTTTAATCATTTTATCTCATGGACTTGAGAGTTGAAATCAGGAAGAAGGAATACAATATATACAATGTATGAAAATATTTGGCAGCCTTTCCAGATTTATACATATTTTACTTTTCATAAAGAAACTATAGTGTTTTGTGTCTTATCTATTTAGTACTATATTTTTTGAAATACTCTAGTTGATAATTTGGAACAAAAGGCCTCATTCATTTTCAGAACATGTGATGATACTAGCAACTAGAAACTAAAGAATACAGAATACTAAAGATTTTGTATTCTGTATGCCTGTATATCCTATCAGAAATCCATCGGAATTCCATCGGTCCAACCAATTCCAAGAAAAAATATGTCATCAATATCATAATATGTGAGCATAAATATTTGTACATTGCACAGCAGCATGAATCACTAAATTGGACATGTAAAATAAACACATACTAAATATAATGCAAAATGTGACAAAATTTTCAACAACGATTTTTTATTCAGTTTTTTTAATTGTATAGATATATGCAAAACATACACTATACTCACTCACTCATTCCATCCAACCGTGATACGTTCATTAATGCATACTTTAACTTAAAACTATAATCGTAATGTAAAACAGAAGTATGGTAAATGAAATCACAGCCACATTTACAAATATCACTCACTCTCTCTCTCTCTCTCGTAAAATGTTCAAAAATACACACATTCATACGTATTGTGAATTGAGTCAACGTTACGAATCGTCGATCCATTGATTTTTAGAATCAAAAGTGTTAAAATTCAGTTCAGTATTTTAGGTACTTAAAAAATCATGTTTAAGGGCCTTGAATAGCTGAAACAGTTTTTAAGGGCCCAGAATATCCTTACATATGATCGTCTATTAAATTGAATCTTAACATAATTAGTAATCAGTAACCACACCACTGCAGTTGCTTGACTCTAGTAGTTCAAATGGTATATATAATATATATATTCGGTAGCAAAGCCATGTCATTTAGTTATACGCATACAAATCACAAATACAATCATTCACTCTCCTTAGTATAAAAATGATAACCGATTTTAATTATTGTACACTGTACACGCTAGACACTAGGCTATAATATTATAGATACAAAAGGATTTTGCTTCGTATAAAAAATATCTTGACTCATATATGACTCAAAACTTATTTAAGTATGAAAATGGATATAATTCTTGAGAACACGTAATGCTTACAAATATATATACATTGAGTCTAGAGCCAAGAGGCAGTCCCAGATACCTAAATCTATAATCCATATATAAGTTAAAGCTTTAATTATTTTTAAATAGTTAAACTAACACAAATACACATACATAACAAACTCTTGTAATCAAAAGAAAGAAAACAAGAATAACAATAAGAATGCTTTGCATGCTTTTTGTAACAAAACGTTTGTTGGCAACATTATTTCATATAAAACACATATATTTTACATGTGCGTATACTATGCGTTTTACATTATTGTATTTTTAGTATTCACACATGCATTAAAATTGAATAATATTATTATCTCAAAGACTAATCATTGCACTTTTATAGAAAAAAAAAGTATAACATTAGAGAGTCCTCCACTGTGCCCATATATTACGTATTTTTTTATGGCATCCAACTTGACTCAAAACAACAAAATATTAGGACCGAATTCCTGTACTTTTCAAGTTGATCTTAAATAATATAATTTCGGGTACATGGTGTCAGCATAAGCTCATAGGCCCATTTACATATAAAATGATATTACATACAAAATTCGACATTTTAAATAAAACATTTGATGTATATTATAGCTGCTGACAATTGATCAAGCAGAGAAATGAAGATAAAATAATTATAAAAAGTACTATTTCTAAAATATTCGTTTTAACTTTCAACTCACACCTATAACAAAACAACCAAGTTTTAATAGTTTACTAATCTAATGCAGTCTAAACTCTTGGCATTCCTATTCCGTCTTGACCAACAATTTGTGGTTTTAGTTCAGAAGCAGAACCCTCTTGATCTTGGTCAGACGGTGCGGGCGAAGCCGCTCCTGGTTGTGGAATTAGAAAAGGATTAGCTCCTTCAACATTGCCTGTGTTTGCAACTTGATTTCCCATGTTGATGATTTCTCCGGTGGAATACGTACATGTGGGATAGGCTTTACGACAAACGTCTTCGGATTTTGAAAGTTCTCCAATTTTAGATGCTTTTCTGTAATTTGTTGTACTGTCTTCACTTTCAATAGGTAATAATGTATTCATCACTCTGAAAAAAACACACAAGAAAAAACACAATCATTCAAATGATCAGTGATTAGTAGCAACGACAGTCATTGGTCATTGGTTATTACTTATTACACTGTAGTCATCATAAAGAATACAGAATGCATAAATTTCAAATATTATTATATGAATTATGACTTTATTATTCTCGTGCTTCAATTTATTCTCTAAACTATCTAATAATTCAATTCTATGATACATTATTAATAAAAATTCATTCATGTAAATTAAATTGCTAAAGCGGAAGACCCATAACGTACAACTTCATTCATGTATACAATGTATACTATACACACTACATACAATGTGCATGTGTAGGAAAATTTGTACCTATTACAAATTCTATGTTGTATTTTATGGATTTCTCCCTTTTCCTTTTTGCGAACATCATATCATATGTTCACATTATGTGAATAGCAAAAACCAGTTGGATCAAGAATTTGCATGGGAAAAAATTGTACAGTATCTTTTTGAAGATTTACTCATAACTCAGAACTCATAATTCATAAGCTACTATATCCTACCTTCACCTTCACCCATATCACATTAAGTTTACTAACATATATATAATACATAGTTTACATGTTTACATACTTAGCCCATGTAATATACAGTATATACGGTTGAACGCTATTACACTGTTATTATTTGTAATGCAAACATAAAAAGGCCTCAATAATTCATTCATCTTTACATACATACATGCATTTCTGTTTTATACAGTTATGCATCGTAAAATGTTGAAGCAATGTATTCCTTTGGACTTACTACCTACATGTATTATCACACTTGAAACTTTGTAAGCTGCAGTGTAAAAAACACAAAGACAATGTACTATAGTAGCTAACAACATATGCATAGTGACACTGTCTGCATTTTGCATTCGGCAAAATTTTAGCTGCATAAAGTATAGAAATTATCATTACATTATCATAACTTGATCCATGTAATCAAAAAAGTGTCTATTTGATTATGCAGTTTTCACTACTGATTTTTTTTCCTTTTTAAAAAGTTATTCAGACAGAATTGTAATGAGGTTTTCCGTAGGTATAATGTATAATGTAAAATATAGATAGATGCTTATCATGTATGAACAATGTACCTACAATGTACATATATGTAATTTATCATGTATGAAATCTGAGTAGGGGTCAATGGCATGACATTTGTGTTTTTGTAGATGTATTAACACTACACCGTAATATTACTCATTTTACACCCCTCATCAACGCTCAAAAATTTCTACTGTCGGTCAATTAATATGCATTATGTCGAATCTTGTGAATATTATAAAGATACGATGCTTAATATACTTAATGCTTATCATATCAATCATATCAAACATGTTATATTGAAAGCAATAATTAATTAAAAAAGCTTTTATTGAGAAAGTACAAACTCATTCCGGGATGATCATGCATTGGGCATTGGGGTATGTATTGTCTATTTTCAATCCTAGTATTAGCAATCATATTTGGAGCATATAGTTTTAGACAAATAATTTTGTGTCTGTCCGAAACGTATTTAATGTTTTTTTTTTGTCTGTAGTTTAAATGGTAGACGTATAGATTATACATACTTTGGGCCTGTGTTAAACAAGTTACAAGTAGAATGTAGAACTCTACGTAATACTTATCACACATGTTTTTATACATGAGACAAGAAATCCCCTTTTGCATATATATTTACTATTTACTCCGTGTTTATATTTGCATTTTCATTCATTTATTCATAGTTATTTGTCTTCTTCGTTTTCGTCATCGTTGGTCATAACTAGCAAGTAAGTGAAAGTGACTTGTACATACATTTGTCTGTATTACATGTACATATTAGGCATTATTACAACCATTCATTCAAAGACCTGCTGTATACTTTATACAACTATTATGTTTGTGGGAAGGAATCACAAGATAAATATTACGAATCCATCAGGATGTTAACCTGTTCCTCTGATACTGTAATTATAATGGTCAAGAGAGTGTAGAAAGCCAAAACGCATCACAATACCATGTACATACAAACAATGATATTCAAGATGCATAGGAAGAGTCAAATATCACATCAAACTGAAAGATGGGCTGCACGATTTCCTATGGTTTTGCATGTACAATGTATGTACAATGTACACTGTACCTTGAACATATTATACAAACATTATAGGAAGCAGAGTGGAGTGTCTTATTGGAATTCAAGTACAGAATACAGAACCCATTACAGAATGCATGTACATAGATTGTATAAGCACCTGTCTTGTTGAATAAGGGGAAACCGAATAAAGCAAAAAAATAAACTTGAGAGAGAAGAGATCAAACATTTGACACCGTCCAACATCAAAGACAATACCATGTACTTACTACTTAGTAATGTGAATCACTCTTGAATGCCTCTTACATCGTTACATCGTTCACTGATTCAAGCATAATATGTAAGTGAACATGCAAGTAAATTCCTATAAGTACGACTGCATAAATGAAGCGATTAAGAATGGAAAATACTCATAAGACATTATATTCAAGTTTTCATAACATGCAGTATGCTTGTATGATGCTATGATGCGTATAAGATGAATAACATAATATTTACTAATCGCACGTTATACACGCATCCAATCTCGATACGTAAGTAATTGTAATTTCTTTGATTACCCACAAAAAACACTAGCATTACAATTGTACACAGCCTTTGAAAATTTCGCCTCAAACTTTCTCATAAATACAAATGACATTGTTTTCTTCTTTGATTGAAAAATGAAAAATAGATAGTCAAAAATCAATAACTTTTGGAAATCAAAAGTCCGAGGTATCAATAGATTCAGCATAAGGTATTAGATATTTGATCCAACCGTAACTTTTTGAAAATCCAAAATAAATGTACGATGTACAATGCACAAAAGTTTGTGCTGGTCTGTTTCTGTCTCTGTATTTTGTACTTGTGTTTAAGTGAAGTGTACACTGTACACACGTGGAGGGCTCAAGGCTCAATGTAGAATTTTGATTTTGAAACAGTTTGTAAATAGCTGAAATATCAATGTGTGCATAATGCTTATGACTTGTGTCTTTTGTGTCAAATGAAATGTCAAGAACATTTAAAGTTGTACTACTGTATTCTTGCAACATAATTATTGTGACAACTTTGTCAACAACTAAACACTGAGACGGGAACAAACTTTTTTATGTCTTTATGCTTCTTATTGTCTTAAACTTTCTTGTACTTTTATACGGCTAATTATCACTTCAGGACAAATGTCTCAAGTCTGTACAACTCCTTTTTCTGTCATTTCAGCTTGTGTGTTAATCTACTTTATCATCCACGTCGTTGATGACAATGATATGAAATGGGTCAAAAAAATGTTCACAATTCAATTCCAAACAGTGTTATACTATAATTACATTTAAATAGTCTATCTAACATGGTCCGAGTTGCCACGAGACAAGACAAGACAAGACATGAAAATCCATTAAACCACAAGCAAGAACATAATTATTAAGTAATTATGATAATTGTTATATTGTTGCAATTAAAAAAAACTAAAATCTGACTAATTACTGTATTATTGTCAAAGATTATATCACTTTCAAAATGTGAAAAAATAACAAGTACAGATAAAATGCCCTTTGTCCTGTCCTCATTATTCACTATTCACTATTCACAATGCACTTGTTTGACATTTTGAAGCGAGAAAAGTGACAAAAGTCTTAAAAGTAGTTCAAAATACGGAAACAAAAAAAAAAGAAACGTCACTTACTTGAATGTGATGACAATATTTGATTCATAAGTGGTAAGGCCAGGTTTCTCGGATCTAGTGTGAACATCACAAACCAATTTTTGTAAGCACTTGTCCTGATCCAAAAGAGACACAAGAAGGAAAAATTTCTTGACATCATCAGTGAAAGAAGTGAGAGCTTGAAGTTCCAATGCAGATTGTTGTCTACGATGACGGACAACAGATCCAGCAGTTGGAGTTCCAGTTCTCCTGTCCATTCGACGATTAGCCAGAGTAAAGGATGTCTTCATTCTTACAAATCGTGTGGGCTCACTACCAGAAGTTGCTGAACTAGATGGAATGGATTCATCATAATGACGGATAAATGGCTTGCGTACTCTCATTTCAGAAACAGAGGAAGCTGCGGCAACTGGAGAAGAATCAGCAGCAGAGGAGGATCGAGGTGGAAAAGGGAAATTGGATTGGGATGGAGCTGGAGTTGTGGATTGTGCAAGGGCGAGTTTGGATCGGATTCGTACAACTCTTTGTCTGTTTTGAGATGCTGCTGGAACTGGTGATGGAGATGGATTAGCAGTTGATACTGTAGGTTGTAAAGTGGACAATTGAATCTTTGATTTTGGCTTGGCCGTTGTTCCATTTGGAACTGGGAATGGTTTAAATGCAGGTATTTCTGTGGTTGCCATTCTGGATCCTCTAGTTTTAGCATCCTTTCCACCATGTAAAGATTCAACTAGTTCTTGAACATATGCTTGTCGGAGTAATTTAATGAGTGCAGCTGCTTCTTTCTTTTGTTCCACAGTCTTTTGAGTTAACATTTGCTCCTTGAGTTTCTTCTCCAAATATTGTTCAATGACAAAATTTGGAGCTTTAACAGCATAAGAATGCTCTTCCGAGGCTTCTGATTCTCTATCAACATTGTAAGAGTAGGCATTGCTATGTGGAGGAACTTCCAAATTTGGTTGCTTTTCAGAATATGATCCATCTGAAACATCTTGAGCGTAAATACCATAAGAATTAGATGGATTTGCAGATTTTAAGTCACTTGGGTAATACTGTGTGGATGGGCCATAGGCAACAGAGGGCTCATCATATTGAGAGCCAACAGACCCTTGATAACCAGAACCAACAGATGGTTGAATTTGACTTGAGTAGTGTCCAGAGGAACCATCATCCGAAGGAATTTCAACTTCCTGTTTAGCTAATTCAGCAGCTTTTAATAAATTTGCAAGTCCGTGATTCCAATCAACTCCTCCTGGAGCACTAGATGGATTGTCCTTTGGAATTGACAGGAGTCCTAATCAAAAGTAGCCAAAAAAGACACAAATTACTTTTATAATTCTTACGAGTTGACTAAAAACAAAACTAAAACTTTAATAACCAAGCTAATGTTAATGCCTTTTAATTTTTGATTTTATGACTATTCATTTACTTGGATGTTGGATGTTGGATGTGAAAGCAAATATTATGATTATGGATTATGAGATATTTGTGTTTGCTGGTGTATTGTGTATTGTATTAATGAAAAATGGAAAATAGGTAAGTGACTAATACGTAATTTCTATTTACAAAATACTGCATTAGAATGTGAAAACGGTCGATTACCGATTACCATCTACGTGTAGAAGCACTTTTCCTCAATGCTCAATATTCAATATCATCTCATAGATACATCATACATGATACCTCATACTTCATACAGTGTACAGTATACAGTTACACAAGCAGACAGACGGATATTGAAGCTTGAGAAAGTTGAAGTGTGAGTACAACCCCATAAAAATATTAATGTACTTTTCATGTACACGCACTTTACTCATACTCGTATTCCATATTCATACATAACACAAAAACACACGTAACATAGAGTATTGCATTACATCAAAGGTATTATATAGTTACGATGACTTTTAATCTAGAATTTTAAATTTTAAAAAGTAGTTAGTATCAGTAATTATACATGTGTGTATTATGATTTTGCTTATGATTTTTTAAAAGAAAAGCTGTCTGCTGTCTACTGTTTTTCGTTCGCTCGTTGTTGTCCGTCTACATGAAAATGTCTAATGTCTATACGTAATGCGTTGAGAATTTGGCTGGCATTGATTAGTATAGTTTATATAGGGACAGATTCCTTTACTGCAGGGTTTAATTACAAACAGCTTTGCTTCCAGCGATTATTTTGCTTTGTTAACGATGTGAAATCATCACGAAAGGAAGATTATTGACTGCCTATTGCAATTTACAATTGAACTGGTATTATTACTACCAATTCCATTGATTAATCATAACTCATGGCTCATAATGTTGAGACCAGTCAACTCCCTTGTACTCAAATTATAGATTGTCGATTATTATTGCTCATTTAATTAGAGTGAAAGACTCAGCGTATTTGCACCTACTTGCCAAAAGATTTTTTTATTATGTGCTAGTAGTACGTTAAATTGGAAAAAGTAATCAATTAAGAAAAAAATGGGGACTGTGTCATTTATTCATCTCAACTAATCAGCTATACTTTCCTTTTCTGTGCCTCTTCTGTGCACACGCTTACATAGCTCATGTGTTTCATCCAGAAATCATCGATATATACACTGCACTATACCTAGAAAACTGTTTTCTAAAAAGTCTTTAGTAGATGTCAAGTGTCAAATATCAAAGGCGTTAGTAGCTACTGTGCTTACTTACTACACAAAAAGCATAAGGTAATTAAAGCTGATATTTTCATGCTAAAATGTAAAAACAAAACTGTACAAGAGAGATATTTCTTACCTCCATATTTATCATTGGGGTCTGCTGTATCATAATAAGTATTCATAGGATTTTGTCCATATGCACCCTTTGCACCACTACTAGCGGAATTCCATCCAGAGGCAGCCGGCTGATTTGGTTGCCATCCATTACCAGCACCAGCACCAGCTTCGTCAAATTGACCATAAGAAGATGCTGGAGCAACTTTTGCGAAATGAGACGCGACAAGTGAGGGAATCTTTGTAATTTTACTGAGTAGAGACGGTGCAGAGATGGGAACATGAAACCGTTGCTCATTGTGATTGTAGTAGTGGTAATGAGTTGTTGGGTTTTCCCATCCAGGTGAAGAAGTCACGTAGGATGGTCGATGTCCATGTGATCCTCGGTTCCAACCATAGCTTGGTGGTCCGTACGCAACGTACGGTTTATGTTTATAAGGTGACTTGTATTTGGTTTCTTTGGCCTTTTGATATTTATGAGCTGCAGACAGCATGCTATAGCCACCGAACATGGATCCACCGAAGAATCCCAAACCCTGACCCATCATGAAAGAACCAATGGCAAGTGGCATCCTGAAAAAATAATATGGACATTATAACTTTGAAAATTCAAGACATTCAAGTACTTCGAAGCATGAGTAAAACTGACAAACAGTTTTTTGAAGTATTTTTATGTTCCTAATAGATGCCGATAAAATAAACACAAAAATAGAAAATTTTTCGTAATTACCCGAAAAATAGAGCTCCTTTGAGTGCAATAATCTTTAAAAGTAACATGAGTATGATACCGCCTTCAGCATCGTAAGTACAAAGTACTAGCAGAAGCACTAACATTGAATACACTTTGAACAGATTCATTTTGAATTTGTATTATTTTATATTTTATATTTTGTATTATTCTGTATACTATATTTTGGTCACTTCACTTAAATTTCAACTTTCAAAGAAACGGAAAAGGAAGAAAAGTTCTTGCTATTACAAATAAAATTCACCGTAGAATAATAAATTCACAAATAAATTCGTTTACACACACAGTAAAAAACACTAGACACGAGATAGGAAATTTTTTAATCACTAATCACATCACGGCAGCTTCAAAAATCCTCTGGTCGACATTACGGTGAGTTCCTCGACGATGAACTGAACTGAAATGAAATGAAACGGAAAGTACTGTTCAACTTTGTTCGATTGAGGTAATAGAAATGATATGATGATGACGATTACTGTATTATAATATAATACGATACGATACGACGACAATGACGATGATAGTATAATAATATTATGGTGATGAGTGAGATTCACTTTTACTTTTGTCTGAATCAAACTTGTTTTCTTGTTTTCTTCTCCTCACGTGAATTTATTGTAGTTATATACGTGGTGTTGTATTATACCTACATGTACTTGTGTTTATGTTTATGTTTACAGAGTAAGATCGAGATGCGAATAGAGGAAATAATTGTTCTCCACCGTCTTGTTCTTTGTCTTGTCTTGTTGACGTTCATACATGTAATATATATTTTAGTAAGGCAAAAGTACACATTACAACTCACTATAGTCACACATAGACACACACATTTGCAAAATGCTCACAATTCACAACTCACAATGCTGGTGACTGGTGACTCTGCCTATATGATAAATGGAAATGGTAAAGACTCTCTTTAAATTTTTTTGGGGGAACGACAAAAACAACAACAGCAAGACACAAGACAATGATAATAATGTTTAATATGTAATATGTATATTTGGTGATATATATAAGACACATGTAATGGTACACACGTTTTGGAAGCCTAGTATAATTCTACCTGTATAGTCTATAGAGTATACACTCTATAATATTTTTTATTATTTAGTCATAACCAAAAGTAACAGTTAAACTGTATGACTGCAACACCACTAAACAGCACACAACTGAGGCAAATGATCGAATGTCATGGCCAGAATTGACCAAATAAAACTTTTTGTATAATTCAACCAAAAAACTTTCACTCTGACTCTGTCTTGGCTTTGGCTTTTGACTGAGGGAAAAGAGAACATAATACTCAATACAATATTAAATGATCGTTGTAGATTGTAGATATAAGAATACAACATAATATTATATACACTCTCCTTATCTCTTACAAATAACCTCATGAGTGTGTGTATACACAGGTACATATCTACATCGTATTAAACACGTACATTATTTATTATGTGTATGCGAAGTTTTTTAAACTCTCATATAAAAATTACAAATGTATGTATCCATGTATGTATGGAGTAACTGCAGTTAGTAGTAGTTAGCAACCACTTCACTTTGATCTACGGAAGGGTGGTAAGTAATACTATTACTTGTATATATCTATACAGTATATTATAGGATAATACACTGGCCACAACATAGTGTGTACCGTGCAATTTCTTCCGAGGGTTTCCTTTTCGCTATATTTACTGTATACTGTACATTTTACATTGTACATACATGTCTGCGCCTTCTCCTTATTACTTATTATGAATCCTCTACGGCATAAAAATACATATTAGTTCTAATCCTCAACGTCTTTTTTATGATATACTAAAAATCAGGACTATGGACTATGGACTGTCAGTATTATGTTTATATATTTGGCATACTATTCACAGGGAGAGAGAGAGAGAGATGAGAAGAACTTTTATATACTTGTACATTGTACGTGTATTCTTATTACTGTGTAGCTTAAACGTTATAGTGCTGAAAGTAATGCCAAAAAATTTGCCTAAAGCTAAATCCTATACACACACACACATTCGTAAGTATGCTCTAAAATCTAAAACTCAACAAAAACCAACTACAGATTTTACAGTTATACATGCACGTACAAATTTGCACTTGGTATATACAGTATAAGGCATGCTCATTCATTCATTCATTCACAATAATAAATACGATGAAGGTATGAAGATGGAATTGAGCTCGACACACAATAATTAGAGATGGACTAACCTCTCTCTCTCTCTCTCTCTCTCTCTCTCTCTCCTACTCCCAAAAGTTTAAGGTGACATTCTTTCACATATTAAAGGCAACAGGTGATTAAAGGTTAATCTCCGTTGGAATTTTTACTGTGTCATCATGATAGTCACGTGTGGCATTAATTTCTTGTTTTAAATCCAATCCATTTGATTTTATTTAGCATCATGCGTATGATTTTACTGACATTTATCAGTGATTGTTTTATTTTGGACATAATTGGCTACAACTTTGAACGTACAACATATTTTATTTCTATGTATTATACTTTATGAATTGAAAGAGTCATTTTTAATGTAAAATCCGTTTGAAGAGCTATCAATTACATATTACATATCACTGTATTGTATACCGTATAAAATATTACGTTTTATGAATTATGGGTTTACAAAGTGTAATAAATACAAGGAAAGGAGAGTGAAAAAACTGTATACTGTAAATAAGGTATAAATAACAAATTATATTATAGTGAGCCAAATGAGAAGAAAAAGTTATTACCTATGGTATGAAATAACAAAATAATCTTTAGTAGGTACAAAATGGTTAGTTATGTATCATTTTATATTTATTTTTGTAATAAATATAAGTTCTATTCTATGTTATGACTTATGATACAATGATACATCGTACATTGTTGAAGGATCTTCAGATTTTAAAGAATTTGTGTGGCAAAATGAGTATTACGTTCCCATGTCCGTTTACTTTTATTAACAATTTGTATGCAATTAGTTGAAAATCTGTAGTAAAACATATTATGCTTTCTGCCTTTTTCACTGATATGCTCTGCCAAGTGTGAAGGAAGCAAAATGTTTTTCATACGCTATGAACGTGTAGTGCCCATTGCAAACTACAAACATATTATTTATACATGCAAGATGTAAGCACAAATCACAAATGTGTGTACCAGAATTTCTTTTTAAAAGCTGAAGGTCCCCTGGATGGTTTCTAAGTTAGCATTCTAGTGGTCATATTCGTGTTCCCCATGTTCGAATTAGTTAGAATCCGTGTTTAGAAAATTTTTGAAACCCGCCCGCTTGGCGTGGGGCAATTTTATAATTGTAATTTCATGCAAAAAAAAAATGTGTACGCCACTCTCATTTCCACATTTTTCAACTTTTTTTAATTTTTTCAACGGATTTAGAGAGATTGTTTGATTTTTAGTGACGTTTTTGAATTTCATTGAAAAATTCCAAAAAACACGCCCCCCAGGTGGTTTTGAAAAAAAGGCCTTGACGAAAAAACCGCCAACTTCACAGTATATCTAGACGGGCGGGATTTGAATTCTTAACAATAAAACCCATCCTATCTAATAGAAAAAACGATTCTGCATCCATTACTACCCTCACTTTATTGATTTGACCACCCCTAACCCCTAAAAATGTCAATTTTCAAAACCATGTTTTTACATTGTTTTTAAAACACTTGACCTCTAGTTTTAAAGGTCACCCTGAAATGTGTTAACATAGTTCAAAGAGTAAAGTTGTTGTCCATGCGATTTCCCGTCATATGA